>NHNW01000005.1:600000-842771 GCA_002786025.1 Zasmidium citrigriseum | reverse complement strand
TTGGGGGGTGTTGTTTGGGTATCAGTTGAGGGGGTTGAGGGGACGGGTGCTGGGGTGGTGATGGTGGATGGTGATGGTAGAAATGGGTGAGGTTGATGGGTGAGGTCGATAGATGAGGTTGCAGAGGTTGTTGGGTAGGGGAAGTGAGATTGAGAGGTGATGTTAGTAGGTGAGGTCAGCTAGTGAAATTGACAAGTGAGGCTAGCGCGGCATTGAAGTGAATGATATTATCTCAGCCGAGCGGCAGCGTTTCGAGGTGACCTGAGGCTCATTCGTCGGCACAGTAGCGCGTGAGACTTGTGAGATTTCTCTCGGAACATCGTGCACTTTGCGAGAGTCTTGTTAGTCGACATGGAACATCTGTTGAAGTCAAGTCTTCTTCGCCACCACCCAATTGCCCATCCATCGTAAAACGCCGATCAGACACCTATCAAGTTGCTCCTTGGACGAACAAAGTCCTCGTAGCTCCTTCGTATCAGCACCAAGCACCGCTCTCACACGTATCACGTCCCACTCTCTGCTATAGTGTCGCACGGCCAGGCTATAATACCAAATCCCTCACCTCGGAAACTTTGCGTCGAACAGCCCACCACGTGCAGCCCGTCACATCGGCGCACAGGTCAGAGACCTCGGATTTGGAAAGATGTCACGGCGCAATCCTCCCGCGACACATCGCTCGACTCGCGGCAGCCATATCAGGCAAGATAGCTCGGTCATGCAAGTTTGACACATCCCACAACAGTCGGTGTGCGGAACTTGGAAGTGCAAAAAAGTCACCTCATCAGTTTCTGCTGGATGCGATATGGTTTTGCTGCGGGCGGCAGGGGTGAATGGAGTACCTTGCAGTGGTGTCGCTGGATGATGCAGGTGGTGCGTGACGCTAGCGCACGAGAGCTGTGTTTCAGCGCTGTCGCACAACGAGTGTGGATTTGAGGAAGCTTGCAGGAGAGGAATGTCTAATGCGGGATGGATGTACTCCTGCGCTGGTGTGCTGTAAGATGCCGTATGGTTGATGGTGGTGGTGAAGATGGGATGATATGAAGAAGTGAGGTTGATGTTCGGCGGGCGGTGGGTGGAGTTCGGACGGCGGCGGCGTGGTTGCAACTTTTCGCCTTTGCCTTTTTTGCGAGCTGTCAGGATTGCCAGGAACTGCGCTGGGATTGGCCGAGCCGCATCTCCGGGACGAGCAAGGTGTTTGCCATGAGATTGCGCCAGTTGCGGCGCTGCGACGAAGTGCAAAAGTGTTGTAGCGATTGACTTTTCAATCAAACACAACGCGCCTTTTCGAACAATTTCGATGCCTTCTTCCACTTCTTCCTGTCTCACGCCGATCTCACCACCGATCGCCCAGCGCTGGCACGTCACAGCAAAGGCTGCCGACTCAGACTAGCTTCTTGATTGGCACGGGCGCGGGCTTCTTTAGCAGCAGACGCCCCCTGACGATTGGAAGTTTGGGGGAGTGGAGGTTCGCGTACGCGCTGCTGCTGCTCGGAGTTCCACGCCGGCCACTCGCTGCTGTCACCACAACTCACCAGTCTGCCTCTCTCCGTCTGGTCGCCTGCTGGAGCTGCACGCGCCCGCCGGCTGCGCGCGTTGTCTCTCCCGCCGTCGAATTGAGTTCACCCAGGCCCAGAGTCGCTGCAGCGCCAGCGCCGGCCGCCCGTGCGACCCATCCATTGCCATCCTCCCAGTCCCACCGCCGACCTGCCAGATGGACGACGCCGCCATCGACGCGCATGCGTCTGCCTCGTCTGCTAATGCACGCTACCAATCTCCCCCGAGCTCGCCCTCCATCCTGCCCGGCAACCGCACCAGCTCCAGGGGATTCCAGAATGCCAACAGCCCGCCTGTAACTCCTCCGCCCAAGAACCGTCGTTCAAAAGGGAAGGGGAAGCAGCCAGTGCGTCCGCGCCTCAATCGCGAGTGGACCGAAGACCTCGACGACCAGCCTGACGTGCCCGCGACGACGGTGACGGCGAGGCATTCGCACGGCCTGTCTTGGAATTCGACGACGCGCGATTCAGTTGTCGACAACCTCCTCTTCTCTCTGGACAATCTCTCGCGCCAGGACATCTCTGATATGGAGATCAATCGCGAAGAGGACGAGAAGCAACGATATCTGTCCTCTCTGGGATCCTCATACGAGCCCTCAAACAACGCTCAACGCGGTCACGCTCATTCGAATTCGACCTCCGACTACGATCGCCAATTGCCCGATTCGCCGCAGAGCAAAATGTCAGATTCGACGAAGGGCCGTCGCAGCAATAGCAGCTCCAACTTTACCATTCAGCACAATTTGGCGGAGAGGATGGCAAGAGCAAATGCCATGGGACGTACCAGCTCGGAAACCAGGCCGAAGTATGTGACGGGACATTCGTTTGTTGCTCGCAAGCAGAGCAGCGATGGCAGCAGTATGGATTATGGGTATAGCACGGTGCTCGAATCGAGTAGGTTGGCTTTGGGTGCTGGGCGTTCGGTGAGCATGGATCAGATACAAACCGACAGCGCAGACGGCCCTTCCGTTCTTGACCGCGGGCGTCCAGTTCCATCTGTACACAGCAAGTACGAGGCGAATGGAGATGCCGATGCAGCCCCGGAACCAATCATTGCGGCGGGTCCACGCAAGATGCAGAATCCGACAGCAACAGGCCCAGTATTCGTCAATGCGCAGTCAAAGACGAAACCGGCAGCGTTACGCAAGACTACCACCCAGCAAGATCTCCGCTCTGCGGCTCACACCCCGAGCCCACCTATTCCCCAGGACATCAGGGACCAAGCAGCAGACTTTGTCCGAACCAGCAGTATGCGCGGCAATCTGCCTCCGCCTTCCGCGCAAACCATGAGTGCTGCGCCAAGCCCTGGAATCGCTCCCAGGAGACGCGAACCATCTCCACCGCGAGAGCGTCCTGGTTTCTTCAAACGCGTCTTCGGTAGTTCTTCTCGCACTGTCTCCAGCCCTGTTATGGACAGGCCAGGATCAAACCAGGTTCGTCAGGACAGCAGCGATAGGCCCAACGCACAAAGTCGATCGACATCGCAAACATCTGCTGGTCTCAACAACACCAAGACGGAGTCAAAGAACACGTCAACCGCGACAACGCCGCAGCCACCGACTTTGAGCAAGAAGCCTTCTTCCTTCTTCCGCAGGCGAAAGAAGTCCACTTCAGAGGCGATCCAGCCGCCACCTCTACCGGTCAACACCAATCTGAACGTCAAGGCTGCTGAGCCCAGTCCTTCTATTAGTAGTCTGCGCAAGGTGATGGATCCATTCTTGACCCAGGACGCGAATACACCACCGGTACCAAAGCCAGATGCATCCCGGCCACCAACCGCGAGTTCCAAGACCGAGGATTCGGAAGATCCTGACATTTTTCACAGTGGATACACTCCACCGCCAGATGCTTCCCTGGGTGCCCGTCATCCAGTTTCAAGAGAGCACTCGCGCAGGCCAACGCCAGAACCAGAAGAGAGTCCGAACCAGAAGATGAAAATCAAGAAGCGACGGCCTGACATCCTTGTAACATCCAACGCCCAGGGTCTAGGCGACGAAACTTACTTGCAAGAACCTGGGAGACAGATGTCAAGTGTTTCTATTCATGACGAGTTTAATGATCAACCCAAGGTATCGCCTCTATCAGAGGTGACGCCAAACATTTCGAGGCCGAAGACTCCGAGCAGCAGGCCAAGCACTGGAGATCGGATTATTTCACAGTCGCAGGAGAACAGTCCTGTTGAGTCTCCGCCTGGTGAGGACATGCGGGACTTCAGCGCCGGGACCGGTCTTACTCTCGACATGAACGATGACGGATGGATCATCACCAAGCATACTACTGTAGAGAGGCCTCAGTCGAAGAAGTCCACCCATCTCCGACTACAGCCGTCCGAGGAACATCTGAACTCTGCGTCTGTCTCGCCCGGGGAGAACGATGTCTCCCCATTGCAGCTCGAGGAACCCCAGAGGAGTCTCTCGGATGACTCGACAAACTTCCATTCAGCAAGCAACCTGCCTTTGCCCACTTTGCAGGTCGAGAGGAGCGTGTCTCGCGGGTCCAGCGAGCCCACAATTATCCAGGTCCCGCCTGAAATCATCGACGATGGGGCTGAGTATCGGGAGCGCGCACGCAGGATCTTTGAGGGCGACGAAGAGGACGTTTCCAAGTACGATGCTGCTGCTTGGCTGGGAGAGCGCAACACCCTCAGCACCCGGACTCTTCAAGCTTACATGCAACTTTTCGACTTTTCTGGCCTAAACATTCTGGCCGCCCTTCGTGTACTGTGCACCAAGCTGGTGCTGCGAGGCGAGACCCAGCAATTCGACCGTATCATTACAGCCATCTCAGCTCGATGGTGTGAGTGCAATCCAAACCATGGGTTCAAGGCTCAAGATGTGGTTCACACCATCATCTACTCACTGATCCTGCTCAACACCGATCTGCACCTGGCAGACATTGGAGAGAAGATGTCGCGAAGTGCATATGTCAAGAATACTATTCCCACCATCAAGCGTGTTGTCGCTGATGCCGCGCCGAATGCCTTCGACGATACGTTACGCCCAGGTACATTGTCATCTCGACCGACACTGCCCTGGAGTGACTCCAGTCCGTCACTTCAAACAGGCGCATCTGTCACAGGGTCCTTGCCTCCGCCCTCTCCCGCTCATGTACCAGCTTCTGTTCCCAATTCTCCGAGACCTCAACCTGAAAATGCCAGGAACGATTACGAGGCTGAGCAGATGAGCACCGTGGGCAGCGGATTCAAGCGCATGTCCATTAGGCCTGGCATGATCAGAAACGACTCCGACAGTGCAACACCGGACTCTGCACAGGCTGGCACGTCGAATGCGTTGGTGGAGAGGGCATGGACTGGCTCGATGAGAGGTTGGGAAGTTGAGATTGAGGTGATCCTCAAATCTTTCTATACCTCGATCAGAGCGGATCCGCTGCCTCTGCATGGCGCTATGGCGAACAATGACTTGCCTTCTGGCAATCGCAATCTCTCTGTGGTTGACTTGAATGGCAATTTGAAGAGAACTGGATCTGTCGTGAGCAGAGCACCTTCCGACAATATGTCCTTCCGCTCGAAGCAAGACTTCCGGTCCATGACCATGAGATGGCAAGGCAGATCGAATCGTTCGAGGCCGAAGCTGTACCCCGCTAGCACTGCGGGTTCATCTCGCACGAGCTTCGACGAGGGCAGTGGTTTCTGGTCACCCGCCCAGAGCAGCAAGTACTCGTTCAGCAAGACGCTTACTTCTGCATCGGTTGGGAGCTTCCAGCATCACTTTCCCTCGATCGACTCCTTCAAACACTCGATCGGATTTGCCAATGCGCTATCGCAAGCGATCATTCGGGAGGAAACTGCCGGTGGTGAAGATTCTTTCTCGATGCTCGATGGCCTTCTCGAGGATGACGCACTTGCCCTGCAGGGAGCGCCATGGGCGAAGGAGGGTCTTGTCAAGCACAAGCACCACATGGAGACCACGGATCGCAAGGCCAAGGACAGGAACTGGACTGAGTGCTTCGCTGTCATCAGCAAGGGCAAGCTTACTTTATTCGACTTCAACAAGACTTCAAAGAGTCAGTCGATGGGTCGCAAAGGTCCATTCAACAAGCCAGGAAAAGCCGCCAGTGTTACTGCCAAACAAGTAGGCGGTGGTGACTGGATGGAGAATGCCGAGCAACTGGACACTTTCATCCTGCGACAGACGATAGCATCGACGTTGCCCAATCCCGGCTATAGTAAGGCTAGGCCGCATGTGTGGGCGTTGAGTCTTCCCTCTGGTGCAGTGCACTTGTTCCATGTTGGGACTCCTGAGATTGCTGTGGAGTTCATGACCACTGCCAACTACTGGTCCGCTCGATTGAGCAAGGAGCCTCTGGCTGGTGGAGTCTCGAACATCGAGTACGGATGGTCGGAGCAGGTCATCAACCCAGCATTGCTTGACCGATCTGAGAGCTTTCAGCACCCGCCTTCTTCAATGCAGAGCCGAGGCCATGCACACAGCATGTCTACTGATCGGGGCCAGAGGTCAAGTCTTCATTCTTCGATCCGAGGCAGCTTTGATGCCGGATTTGGCGGCAGCGTTAGGGCCAAGCTGCCTGGCGACAAGACTACCATCCACGAGTGGCAACCGCCAAGCCAGTCGATGATGGCGAGTCAGTTGATGGAGGTTGACCAGCTGAGGCAGCTGACGACCTATGTCCAAACCCAGGAAGATGAGCTGGAGAAGCATAACGAGCTGAAGCATGCGATTGAGCTTGCTGTAAGTGGAATCCCCTACCCGACATTGTGCAACCTACTAACATTGTTGTGCACAGTACTCACCCCGCCACCCGAACTTCAACAAAGCCATGACGAACTGGCAACGCAAATCCGACTATCTGCTACGCGAGATCGTCAAATTCCGCACCTACATTGACAGCTTGACGGCCGCGCAAAAAGCGAAAGAGACCTACTACGCCAAGAAGGCGGAAGGGCGTCTCAGCCCGGTCGCTAAGCGCGACGACGACGACGTATACGAGCTTCCGGCTATATCGAGCAACATGAACATGATGATGGGCGATATCACGCCCCGTGGGATACACACGTCTGGATGAGGGGAAATGGAGGCGTGAACGACAGTGTTTTGGGTAATTGTTGCTTCTGCATGAGCGGTCTTCCACTTGTATTAGCGAGTGAGCGATGATTGGGATATGTGGTGATGAGTCCTGAGTGTATGAGTAGGGATTGCTTGGCTTGGGTGGTTCTTTGAGTAGCGAGGCGTTCTGTGGACGAGATATCCCTTCTGTAGTACCAGCCGAATTTGACCAGCGTGTCCTCTTATCAGGAGTCACACGTGAACATACTGCAGGCAGTCAGGTGAAGCGTCGTCACTCGTGGCATCCGCCTGAGCTGGTGTGAGCTGGCGCTTAATCAAAGCCCCCGCCTATTGGTTAGTTAAGGGCAGGTGCGAGGCGGGTACACCTGCCGCCTAAGCCAACCTTCCTCCCTCCCCGCCGCCACAGCTTGCCTAGAATCCTTGACCTCACCTGCCCACATCTGAACTACAAAATCACGCAACACCCACGACAAACAAAAACGAAGACAACGCAGGTGCACGCAAAGAGAGACGTCAGACACGCAGGAAAACTGAAGTTTGCGCAAACATGATTCTGGCCGCGTATCGCAACCCGCCGTATCGGTCGCCGACGCCGAGGACAAACGGAAATACCAACAATAATAAGCCGCCGCCAACAGGACAGCAGCAAGCGGCTCTGGGACGAAGGAGTGAGAGTCCGAAGCGGAAACGGCAAGAATCTGTGTCTGAGCCGGAATCATCATCTTCAGCTCCGGGAAGGACCACGGCTCCCACGATGCTGAGCGTCGCCACCACCGCCCTCGTCCAGGAGGAAGTCACGGAGAGCGGGTCGAATAGTCCGCGAACGAAGGTCGCGGAGAGGTTTCGAGGGTTGGGGGTTAGCGATGGCGAGGAAGTGGGAGCTGGGCTTCCGAGCTCGAGTCAGAGTCCAAGGAAGAAGGTGAAGGTGGATGGGGACGTGACGCCGTCGTATTCGAGGGAGCTGGAGATTCCGGATAGTGAAGGACCGTCGAGTTTGATGGCGATGACGGAGCCAGAGGACTTAAGAATGGGCTCGCCATCCCCGGCACCAGCGAGAGTCGTGATTCCGCCTCATCGACGAACTCTGACGAAAGTTCCGAGCCTGAGGAAAGAGTCCAGCTACCTCTCCACCCGAACAGAACCAACACCAACACCCTCACCTTCACCACCATCCTCCCAACAACCACCAACCTCCTCCCCCCCAGGCCAATCCTCCAAACGCCGCCTCTCCTCCCCACCACCCCCACCAACCCTCGAATCAATGACCCTCTCACAGACGCCCCTAACGTCCGACACACCCCAACAATCCACCTCTCTAACCTGGCAAATCTCCGAGATCACAGGCCACGACATCGACCCTTCCAATCCGGACGACGATGGAGAGGGGATCAATGGGATTGGGTTTAAACCCACGCCGGCGATGGCGCATGCGAGGAGTATGAAACGGAAGAAGCAGGTGGAGGAGTGGAAGAGTAGGGAGGCGAGGGAGGCGCGGCAGAGGAGGTTTGAGAGGAGGAAGAGGAGTGCTGGTGCGGGGGGTGGTGGCGGGAACGGGGAGGATGGAGTGGGGGCGAAGAGGGTGGTGAGGTTTGTTGATGTTTGATGCTGGCCGGACGGGGAGGGAAAGGATGCGGTGACGATTGATGTGTTTTGGACGAATGGAGGATTATTTGCATAGACCCACGACGACAGAGCAGGTGCAGGAATTCTCACAGCTCAAACGAAGCACCGACGACGATGACTATATGCCATTTACGACACCACGAATACGAGACTCGACTTTCTATTCATGCCACAATGATACGTCTTGATCTCTCTATACAACCTTCTATTCATGTTCCTCCTCCACTATCCCCTCTTGTCCCTCTCCCTCAACATCTCCCTCCCCTTCACTCCCACCCCCATCCGCCGCCAACGCCAAATCGATCAACCTCGGCTTAAAAGGCCACTCAAACCAAGCCCTCACAAGCCCCTCCACCATCTCCTCGTTCAACATCCGAACCCTCAACTTCGTCGGATCCAACCGACCCCCCTTCCTCGGATCCGCCAGCGCCGGTACCTGCGGGATCAAATCCTGCGCAGCATTAGGAGCAATCTTATCCAGCACAGCCCCGATCGGATGGGTTTTGAAAGTGAACATGTATTTGATGAGTTCGGAGGTTGTGCGCGTTGCTTCGAAGCGGTCGGCGATGTCCGGGACGGTGAGATCGCGGCCTGTGGGTGTTATTTCGAGGAGGGCGAGGGGGTAGTGAGGCCAGAAGGAGTCGAGGGATGCCTTGAGGGGTTCGTAGGGACGGCGGTCCCAGAGGAGGAGGGGCGGTTGGGAGAAGAAGGCGAGGTGGTCGGCGATGGCGCGGTGGATGAAGTTTGGGATTGGGGCCCGGTTGACGACGTCGTAGGAGTGGATGTATTTGTCGAGCTGAAGGATTTCGTTTTTGAGCGCGGAGACGTCTTTGCCTTGTTCTGCGAGCGCGGCGTAGTTTGCTTCGAGGTTGATGATGCGGAGGTTGAGGTCCATGAAAAGGACAATTCTTGATTGCACGCCAGTCAATGCGTCCAGGATCGAGCCCTTTTTCGGCCTACCGGGTCCCTTGGGAGGCTTCTTCGGCAAATATTTTGGCGGAAGTGTGTGCTGGTAGGCTCTGCCCAAGGCCAAGCTTTGAGGATACTTGATGGTCTTGATGTACGAGCCGAGGAGATTTTCCACCTTCGTGGGGTGGGAAATATTTGCGGCTTCCTGTATTGCAGGCATGACTTGGTTGCAATGGTCTCGAAGCTGCTTGATGGCGGATTCGAGTCCTTTGACAGTTTTGTGATGGGTTACCATCGGCGATTTGACATCATCTGCTTGCGCTGGCGACTTGGAAAGCTGCCCAAGTACAGAGCGGTCTTTGGGCACTTTAATGCCCGCCTTCTTCATCTTTTGCCTCACCAGCTTGGACATCTCGGCTTCGTACCAGGGCATGCGTTCATGGACCATGATTGCCTTTGCGCGGCTGTGATTTCCCATGGCGTAAGTAATTGCTGGCTCCACGCCCACAACTTCTGCCATTTGTGCGCCCATCTGCATTGATAGGTTCAGAGATGAATTCTCGTATGTCAAATGAGGCATCATGAGGCTTTTGTGTTGGTCGGGTACCCACCACAGCATCCTCACGAGACCTTGACTGTGGAATGTTTGATGTGACAGCCACGACCACGCCGTGAGCTGTTGCAAGGTACGATGCGCTTGTTGCGACGCTTTTCCAACTATGGCCGGCATTTTGAATTGTGGAAAGAGGCGGGCGATGTTGCCCGTCACTAGCACCGAAGTGTCCAGCTGACGGAGCCTTGGATCGTCTTCGGGTAACGGAGCAGGCGGCGTCAGTAAGTCCTTGTCCGAGAGAATGGTCTTGAAGTTTTCCAGAGCCGCCCTGTCACTGATTGGGCCACGCGGCGTATATCTGAAAGTTGAGTCCTTCTTGTCCAGAAGCGGTTGAATAAAGGGCTCGACATATCTCTCCTCCGGCTCCATCAGGATATGCTGCTTCGGTTTGAGAAGTTCATGGAGCTTTGTAGACCAGACGCAAGCGCCTGGATGAGCATCGATGATGGTACATCCTTTGTAATGCTCCAAGGTCGGAGCGAGATAATTGAGCACATCGTCTTCGGAAGAAGTCAGCCCTAGCTCAATTCAAATGTTACAAACCCTACTCACCGCAGAGATTCTCGTCTATGATATCCGTCCGATAGCTCACGCCGCTTCTATTGACATTGCCATCACCTCCATGTTGGCCTTCGAGATTGACGCCCCTGACAACACTTCGCCTCCCCGGAAGGTGGCCACCAAAAGTTCTGCCAAGAGTGTTGATGACCGGGTGGTTGGGGTCAATCAGCGATGTGATGGCCTTCGGGATAGTCTTGGGCATGTAAATGAGCGATGGAGATGGAAAGGGCAGAAAGAAGAAAAAAAGGATGGAAAATCAGATGCTGAAGATGCAACGATCCTTCCCGCTTGGTGAAGGTTCGATGGATGCTGCAGGGATCACCTCGTGGCCCCGGAGGTCTTGGCATGGACCTTGTTCTGACGACAGGCAGCGGCAATCGCGAGACCTCCTTCCTCCTCGATAACTTGTGCACACCAAAACATTGCGGCACGGCGAAGCGAAACATTCACGCCACACATAAAGATCACTGCGACTCGAAGACTCTGATCGAGACCGAAAGCTGCTCCTTCGAATTCTCCGTTTTTTCGGCACACAAACGGCGCTTGCATGTGAACGCCCCAAAGCTTTGGCCTCTTGACGGATTATCGCAATGGCTCTTTCACGACATGCTGACGATTTCGCGACGAGGCCTCACAGTGTTGAAGACATTGTCAACCGAGCACAGAACTTCGACTTCAGCCCCAATCTCCCACTGAAACATTGGCTCCGCTCGGCCAGGATGCTGCTGACCGAGGCGGCAAACTGGGAACATGAAGGCAACATTCAAATGGCTTACCTTTATATCTATCGGCATTGTCACTTGATTCTGTCGAAACTGCCGGAGCATCCAGATTACAGGGACCCTCGCTTCAAACAGGATCTGGCTCAGGAACGCAAGGCCATTCAGCGCAATCTTGTCAAGCTTGAGCAGTGGAAACCTTTGATCAATCAAGCATATGATCGACATGTCCAGAACAGACAGAGGCGAATTGCTGAGCGACAGCGTGCCCAAGAACAGTTCAACCTCACCACCAGACAGCCTGCGTATAACGACTCGCGAAGAGGCTCGAGAGCGTCAATTGGGAGTGCTTCACCGACCAGTCCAACTCAGACCATCAATGCATTCGATAATCGAGATCTAGCGGTTGACCTGGCCCATCGTGAGATACGGAGGAGAGATGCCACCAGGCAATCGACCAAGCAAGCTGGCATTTCGCCTGCTACAGTAGCAGCACGGCGACGAGGCATTGTGGCAGAGGATCCCGAAGCAGACAACAACAGAGTCAGTGATGGAGTGAGAGATGCTGGCCGACATCTGTACCGCCACACCTACCAAACCAGCGATGAAAGTAGACCACCCCGACAACAATCCTCGTCTTACCGATATCCGTCAGTCCCTCAGAGGGAAAGCAGGATGGACTGGAATTCACCCTCAATGCAACCAATGGCCCCTCAAAGTCACTATACTCTCCCGCCAGCTCTCCCGGCCAAAGAAGCCCTTCACGACTACTCAACCACCGAACTCGCCGCTCCAGCGCTCCCACCAAAACACGATATACCATCGGCGACACCCTCTCCGCCACCAGGTGCCCCTTCGAAATATACCTTCCAATCCGTCGCCTCGACCGAACGCGGCGTGGCCCTGCGGACCATCCTCCTTCCGCCAACCCTCCGGACGACCTTTCTCAACCTCGCCCACCCGAACACCGCTCGCAACCTGGAGACCTGTGGAATTCTCTGCGCGACTCCCTTCGCCAACGCCCTCTTCGTCAACACCCTCATAATTCCGGATCAGACCTCTACCTCAGACACCTGCGATACGACAGAGGAGGGAGACAACGCCCTCTTCGACTACTGCGACTCCAACGACCTTCTCGTCTGCGGCTGGATCCACACCCATCCTTCACAGTCCTGCTTCCTGTCGTCGAGAGACTTGCATACGAGTTCGGGATATCAAGTCATGTTACCCGAAGCCATTGCAATCGTTTGCGCGCCAAGACATTCACCCGACTGGGGCTGTTTCCGCTTGACGGATCCTCCAGGACTGGAACATGTATTGGGCTGCACGCAGCAAGGACTCTTCCATCCTCACGGTGAGCCGAATCTCTACACGGATGCTTTGAAGCCGGGCCATGTCACCGAAGCACCGACCTTGCAATTCGAAGTGGTGGACTTGCGGAGATAGAGAAAGAAAAGCGATAGACGGGATGAGGATTTCTTTCATAATTCATGGTACATGAGCCCCATAGTGTTTGGGGATTTTTCGAGGTATCTCAGTTTTCTCTTTTCCTTTCATTCCAGTCATTGAATTCCCACGCCAGTTAAAAGAAAGCCCAAAAGCTGCGTGATGGGTCCACAGCAGCGAGACCAAGGCCATGACAGGCCGGTCCTTTGTTTGACCCCAAGAACGCCCATCGCTACGCATATTCATGGCATACGCATACTTCCAAAAGTTCAGAAGAACAGAGCTGACCAGCAGCGTTTCTCGCAAACGAGAATGACGTTACTGGTGCTACTTCTCAAACCCGAAACGACCGAGATGATCGTTCGAATCCTGTCCGCGCTGCATGCGATCTGCACTCGTAGTGTCCATATGCTGGCGGACTATACGCTCTGCCTGCTCTTGACCAGTGGGACTCTGTGCGCTGCGACGCAGATCGCTCGTCGTGTCCACGACATTCTCATCATACGTCATTCCGTCAATCATACGTGCGTCGCGGGGTGTCGTCGCGCTCTTGCCGCCGCCGGGACTGCTGATCGTGCTCTGTCGAGCGGGCGTGCGCGCTCCCTCGCCGAAACCGACCAGACTCGCGGTGCCTTCCTCAGACATACCGCCCACGGAGGAAGTATCCATATCCATATCCTGGGACTCGCTCATCTTGTCGAAGTCGCCGCCCGCTTCGCTGCCGGCCCACGTGGTTCGCGCGCCGACACTACCGGTTGCGGAGGCGCTGCCGACGGTGCTGCGTTCGCGGGCGGCGGCGGGGTTGCCTGAGGCGTCGAAGTAGGTCGTGCCTGGCGGAGGAGGGGCGGTCGCGCCGGGGGTAAGGTTTGTGGGAGTTTGCGGGTTGCGGGCGGTGGTGACGCGCTCGAGGCCTGCGAGGCGGGAGATGCGGTCGGCGCGCTCGGCGTCGAGTTGGTTGCTCAGGCCGGAGGATTGGTGTTGTGCGCCGTGGCCGTGGTGGGGGAGGTGTCCGCGGTGGCCGTCTTTGATTGCGACGGTTGAGAGCTCCGACATGGAGGTCGTGGTGGAATTAGGGGTGCCGCTTCGAGATCTGCAGTCCAATTAGTTTGTGCGGGAGTGCTTTCTTTGTGGGGGCGCATACGGGACATCGGACGGCGTGACAGGGTCGGAGGGCGGTGGTGGGAGATTGATCAGAGTCGGGTTGGACATTGCGGCGGTGGTATGTGTGGTAGAAGTGAGTGAGAAAGCGAAAGAGTGCGGTTGACGGTAGAGAGAAGTGCTGTTTTCTGAAGACGGCAGCTGTGAACTTTGCTGGAGCAGCTCCTGCTCTTGTGACGACGGCCAAACACGTGTCGGGCAGAAACGGGCGGACGTGGGCGGTGGTTTGGTAGACTGCGGTGACCGAACTGGGGTGTTGCTTGTAGGCGAATGTAGGTCTGCACCTGAATGTCGCGCTTGTGGGCTCTTCACAGAAAAGGAGGACTCGCGCTCAAGCAATCCTCCCGTCCTGCGTCTTTGTTGCTCCCCGGTGACGTACTAGCGCCGTTTTGGGCGCGCCACGTGATGTGGGGAATGTCAGGGTCTCACAGGGCGAAACATGTGACGAAGGAACGTGGCAGAGAAAAAAGTTGGTTTTGCATTTCATAATCTCGATTCACGGCCGGATATCAGTAGCACGCCCATTTTCCCACGCAGCAGGTTGAAAGCGCCGCGGTGTTCGTTATCCCCTCTTTTCCGGAACACCAGCGCTCTTGTTGAATTTTTTTTGGTTGGCCCCCACCTGTAGACGAAGCATTCACGCCAGTACGCCCTGCAAATGCACAAATCCGTGTCGCATCACGTTTCACCACGCTTTCCTCTTTCTTAGACGGGCAGAGGGAAGGTGCTGGCCCATGCAGCAATGTCCTGCTTGAGCGTAGCAATCTCGGGGATCTTGACGCCCTCGGCAACCTTGGCCTTGAAGTCCTTCTGCTTGTTGGCCTCCTTTGGCAGCTCGCCCTGGATCTTGATGGCGAGCTTGATGCACTGGTCAATGTAGTCGGCGATCTTGTCGAAGTCCTTCTCGCCCATGCCACGGCTGGTCATGGCTGGTGCACCGATACGGATACCGCAAGGAGTAAGAGCAGACTTGTCACCGGGAGTGGTATTCTTGTTGCAGGCAATATTGACCTGGTCGAGCACAGCCTCAACACGGGCACCGTCAAGACCCAATGGCTTCAGGTCGAGGAGAACCATGTGGTTGTCGGTGCCGTCAGTGACCAATCGGTAGCCCTTCTGCTTGAAGGAGACCTCGAGCTGCTTGGCGTTGTTGATGACCTGCTGCTGGTACTTGAGGAAGTCAGGCGATTGGGCCTGCTTCAAAGCAACGGCAAGAGCAGTGATGGTGTGGTTGTGAGGACCACCCTGGTGACCTGGGAAGACGGAGAAGTTGATGGGGCCCTCAAGGTCGTACATGACCTGCACCTCCTTGCCGGCCTTCATCTCAGTCTTTCTCACACCCTTGCGGAAGAAGATCATGGCGCCACGTGGGCCACGCAAGCTCTTGTGGGTGGTGGTCGTGACAATGTCGGCGTATTCGAAAGGCGACTTGTTGACGCCAGCGGCAACAAGACCAGAAATGTGTGCCATGTCCATCATCAGGTAGCAGCCGACCTTGTCCGCGATCTCCTTCATTCTCTTGTAGTCGATCTCACGGCAGTATGCAGAGGTACCGGCGACAAGCACCTTGGGCCTGTACATGAGAGCATTCTCCTCCAGTCTGTCGTAGTCGATCAGGCCAGTCTCGAGGCTGACTCGGTATGGGAACGTCTCGAAGTAGGTGGAGACAGCGGAAATCTTCTTGCTGGGAGTCTGGTAGCCGTGGCTCAAATGTCCACCGTGTGGCAGGTCAAGACCCATCAGACGGTCGTGTGGCCTCATGATGGCCTGGTAGACCTGGAGGTTGGCTGGGGAGCCGGAAAGACACTGCACGTTGACACCCCACTTGGCGGGGTCGAGGCGGAAGGTCTCGAGAGCGCGCTTTTGGCATGTGAGCTCAATCTCGTCGATGTGCTCGTTGCCACCGTAGTAGCGGGCACCGGGGTAGCCCTCGGAGTACTTGTTGCTCATGGGCGAGCCAAGAGCATCGAAGACGGCGCGGGAGGTGACGTTCTCGGAGGCGATGAGCAGGATGGACTCCCGCTGACGCTTGATCTCCTTCTCCATGATCTGGGCGATCTCTGGGTCCGTCTCGACCAGGGACTTCTCCATCAAGTCCTGGTGGGACTTGGGGAGTGCGTAGGCACTCGTGCCATTGACGCCGTTGGTGGCCATTGTGAAGGGCGGAATTGATTGTATGAGGGTGTGTGGTGTGTCTGAAGGAGAAGTCGGCGGCTGTCGAGGAGAAAGACAGCAGCAGGCAAGGAGGGAATCAAAGAGTCATTAAGGTACGGTCTGAGAGAATCTTTCGCAGAGCGAGAGCTTCCCGGAGCTTAAAGTTCGAATTGTCGTGCAATTGTCCCGCGCCTGGCGGGGACCACCGGCGAATCGGAGCGCAATCGATAGGGAATCCTTGACTGCATGGGTGTTGCTTTCGCGGCGGCTGGGTATTTTGAGCCAAAACGGCAAAGCTGAGCCCAGTTTGAGGACAATACGAGCATTTCACGTTATTCGTCGCGCTCTTCCCATCGGTGACTTTCACTCACTCGCGAACTCTGTTACTCCGATGAAGCCACCTCACTTCTTCCTCCTCTCCCACCACTCCATCGTAAGCCCACAGCGACCACGTGGTAACTCAGATGGTGTATCACGAACGACACATGCTACAGTCGTCAAAGAACTGTGTTCCACGTGGGATACGCCTCGTGGCGATGGACAGCCGTCGAGAAGATGGCTAGCTGCACGTGGCTGGAAGCTGTGAACGCTTATTACGACGACACTGATATCGCTGCTTTCACAGACTTTGTTGATCTCATGGATTCTGTATGCGATTGGCATGCGTGCAAGGAATGCAACGGCTTGGACTTCTTTGGAGCCCGAATTGGCAAATACTGACGACCTCCGAAGATTCCCGTTCCATGACACCTTCCGCTGGTCCATCGCCGTCCTGTCGTATCTCCCAGACGCAAACTTTCGATGCGGATCATCTAGAGCTGAGCCTCCAGTCTTGGCTGCAGCAGTAGGATCCCTTTCGACTTTCTCATACAGATCTCAATCGATACTCGCCAGCAAGACGGGGCAGATACATGGTCTGTATGCAGCTGTCAATCGCTTTTCCTTCTTCATCCTCCCTGAAGTTCACAATCAGATACAAGACCTTCCAGTATGGCCAGACGATTCGAATGAGTCCTTCAGCCTACAGGTGCACTTTGCCAGGAGCCAATCACACTTCGAATGGCTGCAAGCCACTCATGCAGAGCTGCCGTGCCATGTTGCGCAGCCGCTCGCCGCGGTAGAGCTTGCAACTGGATCTTCACCTTCTCTTTCTTGGCTCGCACGCGCATCTATTACGACGAGGAAGCAGATCAGTACAACCTCCGTGGCACGTCTGTCGAAAGGGAATGGCAACCTTCGCGACATCGGATTGGACGCATATGAGCTTACAAGAGAGCGTGTAACGCGGCAAGGCTGGCAATACGACACCACTCTGCTGGAACTACCATGGATCCCTTGAGCATTCTGAAAATTGCCGGGACGGCGGCGTCCACCGCAAAGACTGCATGGGACGTCGGCGAGGCTTTGTACATCTTCATTGGCAATGTCAAAGTCATCGATCAGACCGTGAGTGACATGATAGCTGAGGTCAAAGCCCTGAGCTCTGCATGTACACTCGTGGACGAGCGACTGCGCGAAATTGTCACGAAGTTTGACTCGGAGGTCCGAAGACCAACATCAGATCGACAAAAGCTCTGGACCTGTGTGGAACTCCAAGTAGCTAATAGCAAGCTGAGCGTCGTCCAGCTTGAGTCTGCTCTCAAGTCCGTGAAGCAAGATGGTTCCAATAGCTTTGCTCAAGCCTGGCGACAGATCAAGCTCAACATGAAGGCTAAGGACATTGAGGAAGCGAGGAATCGCATCCGATCTCACACTGCGAGCCTGCAGACTATCCTGCAGACAGTTGCTATGTAAGCCAGCTGATGATGCGAGAAGGCTTTGCTGATACTGAACAGCGAAATATGTTATCTGGTACCACAGCGTGCTGATCAACAGCTACGGACACTTTTAAGTGGCATGAGTGAATGCCTCGAGCGACTTCAAAGTCTCCGTCGAGCCAGAGATCGATGGTCTCCCAATGACAGCGAACTCACAGTCGTTCAAATGAGCGAAAGCGTGGCTTCGCGAGGAGAAAGCCTCTATACTGCCAGCGTGGCAAGTGGATCCCTCTGGGGCGATTCCACCGAAACGACCCTCAAAGTTCGCGAATGGATGAGCGATATTCATGCGATTGACAAGATTTTGTCGAGGCCGGAAGACAACGCCGGGCAAAGTGATGCTGCTCAGGTGCCCGGTGGCAATAGTACTGCTCTCCGATACCGAAAGCCTTACAAGCCTACGCCCATGAATCACGACCATCTCGAAGGATCCGGTGGGATGGACGTTGATTCTGACGATGAATTCGCAGTAGAGGTTGCGAGAGAGGCACTGAGCGTCGCGCGATCATCGTTTGAGTCCAAAAATTACCACGAAGCCACCGCAAACCTCAAGGAGGCGTTGAAAATAGTACGAGAACTCCCTGCAAAGCAACAACGCATCTGCGACACCTTCGAGCTGAGGTACATGCTCAGCGTCTGCACATTTTACAACCAACCCCCAGCGGAAGCCGAAATCGATCTTTTGAGTATATTGGATACTACCTCGCGAACGAATGCCATCACGACTGAACAGCTGCGACAGGTATGCGAGGCCGGACATTTACTTTCTCAGACCTACGTGAAGCTTGGCAAGCTGGATCAAGCCCGCTTGTATTGTGACAATGCATTGCAGGGCAGACGCCGCATCCTGGGAAAGACAAGCAATGAAACGTTTGCATCAATTGCACTGATGGCACGCATCCTGACTCTGCAAGGCGACGAATTCCGGGCCAAAGTTTACACGAGTTTGATACCTGCCACAGAAAGGCAGGATATCGAGAGGGCCTACAAGGACATAAAGCCGCTCACAATAAAGGAGACAGGATCGGAATGTACATCGACTGGGTTTCAAGTCGCACAGACGACTTTGCTCTCCACACAGATTGATCGGCCTCTACGAGATCAAACTGGCATGCCTTCCCGTGTGGGCAAGGCTTTACCAACCATGGATGAGGCCAAGATCACATCAACTCCAAGCCCCTCACCATCAACTGAAACGTCGAAAGCACCAGTTGCATCTGGCCAGGTTCTCACCCTACCAAAGAGAAGTCACAGGGTGTGGACATCAACAACCGAACAAACTCCAAAGATCAGAAACCCACGCCGCCGCCCCCACCAACAGCTCATCCCGCGAAGTACTTCTCCAGAGAAGCAGCCGATTCACCCAGACCACAGCCCTCAACTCTCGACGAGTACCCTGGACCAACGACCTTTGATCGACCAAGTGTCCACAACACCAATACCAGCCAAAATCCCTAAGCAGTCATCGAATCCGCCAGACCCGTTCAACACGGCAATCGACTTTGGAACTGATCTCGGCGTGATCAGTATCGCGCGTGCACGAGGTCCCTTTGAATCAGAAGGGCCCGATTCACCCTTAGGTGTAAGTCCAGACTACGACCGCATAATTCCAGCTCTCTAACACTATTGAATACACAGAACTGGACCAAACTTCTCCACGCCATCGCCGACGGAGCCTGGAACCCAGCTCAAGCCGTCCGCGGCGACGAACATAAATGGCTCTGTTTCCAATGCACGCGCGGAGCTATCGATTTCATCAAGGTATCTTCCGTCTCACTCGAGATTGCATACTATGGCAAGATTGATCCTGCCATGAAGGTCATCAGAGGCGGCCCGATTTTACGGGATACTTGGAAGCAGATCGCCAAAGGCTTTTGGAGGATCTCCGGGCCAGGGGTCATGACGCTCGTGGCGACTGTGCGGCCACTGACTGAGAAGGAGGCTGTTAGTCTGCATGGCTCGTTTCGGTCAAGTACGCGGATCTGGGTGCCGTTACGACGAGACGACAAGGAGAAGGAGGTGAAGTACGGTTGAGATGATTGCGAGTATCTGTAACGTATGGAATTGAAGACATGCATTCGACTCTAGAGTGACCGACCAATAGCATCACTCCGCTGCGCTCGAGTGCAACAGGCATTAACTTCAATAAAGATGAAGAGAAGAGGGGCTGGAGATGTTCATAGAAGATATTGAAAGAGGGAAGCAGTAATAGAGGAGCATAAGATAGTTCAATTTGGATATAAACTTGTAGATCAGTCTCTGTAAAACGAGAGGCCGTAGCTCCAACACCCACGGGAAAAGCTCACCATAAACGAGTCTCTTCTCCTCAGGTTGTTGAAACCTCTCGTCCTCATCAACCATATTCACTTTAGTTAGAATAGTCGAGCCTGGCAATCTGTCTCCGAAACCCCGAGAACCAGAGCGCCAGTCGAAAAGTTTTCTCCTTAAAAAGATATTAATAACTTTAGAAAATAGGTTTCCTTTTAGAAATGTCTTTCCATTTTGGCCCGCCATACAGAATCCGGAAAAGTGACAGTCTGATCCGAGTAGTAATGGCCTTCGTCGTATCTAATCATCCAGAACCATGGCGTTGGACTCATCCCCTCCAGGTGTGACGCCGATCTTCATGGCCATCGCCCGCTCAGCCTTCGACTGCTGCTGATTTGCATCAGTGAGCATCTTGACCAATGTATCACCGCCGAGTTTCGCAAGTGCAGCGGAACTTGGAGCTATAGGACCTCCGTCTACACGTCGACGATACTCGCCTTCGAGGAGGTCAACTCGCTTGACGCTTTCTGTGTAGACCTTGAGGAGCTTGTTGTGGTCGAGTTGAGTAAGCTCGTCGTCTGTCCAGAGTTTGACTTGCAGGTTGTGGACGCTGGAGCGAGGACTGGCGGTGATGTTGTCGTCATTTTCGAATTTGATGGGTTGAGTTGCGCCGGCGACTGATGGTCGGGTTGGAGAGATGGTTGGGCCCCCGGCGCCACTGTCGCGTCGACCTGGGCGCTGGTACGGCGTTTTCTGATGGTGGCGTGTAGGCGATGCCGCGGACGACCTGAGCACGTCTGCAAGGGTTGCAGGTCCGGCCAGTGGTGAAACTGGCGCGGCTCGTGGCATCTGTGGCGACGCGACAGATCTCCTGCTAGTCTGAGGAGCATCAACCTGCGAGACGATCCTCTTCGCATTCTCGACGTCTTCAGTCTTCTCCAGTCGTCCGAAGCCATGGCCAGTGCGGCGAGAGATGGCTTCTTTTAGAGCAGCAGTGGCTCGTTGGGGATTCTTTCGTGTGAGCACCGAAAGCTCAATGATCTTCTCCAGAACCGTGTTGCTCCAGTTTCTTGGGTGCTGAGGCTTCTTGTTCTTCGAGTCCACTAGCCAGAGTTCCTCAGAGAGGGCAGATTCCCAGTTTGGTCCCCAGTTCGAGCGGATTCTGTGAATAAGCTCATCTCTTTCTTTCTTGCCCTTGGGCATGAGCTTTTCATACGTCCTAATACGGAAGTCGGACGTCGAAGCTCTTTGTTTCTTCGCTGAATCAGAAAGTTCTGGTTCAGGAGAAGGACGCTTCAAGTTCCTGCCAAGAGTATGGCTGCTGGCAGCGGACACTGGCTCTGGCTCCGGGACTGGAGGCTGTGACTCAGGAACCACCTCATCCTCATTGATGTGATGATCTTGAGGGCGCTCCTCGACGTCAGGGGTAACGAACAGAGTGTCGTGCCGAGAACGGCGTTCCTCTCTCTCGGCCGCCTTCCTGAAGAATTCTGCTTCTCCCTGCGAGAGAGGTACATTCTTGGAAGCTTCATAGGCCTTGATGTTCTCTTGGGCCTTGTTGGCAGCAGCACGTTGTGGCTTCGGACCCCAGTTGTCGGCGAAGGCCTCAGGAGAAGGAGCTGGTTGGCGTTGTGATCGTGGAGTGACGATGATTTCATCCGGATCCGGTGAGGCTGGTCGCTGCTGCCGTTCTGGCTGACGCTGAGGTCCCTTAGGAGTTTCGACGATTTCCCCAGGCTCCGGCGAGGTGAGGTTGCTCGCCATCTCCTATCAATACGTAAGCATAGATCCTTCTTACTATCATACAATAACCCTAATAAGGAAAGACCTTTACGTACATTAAACTTTTGGCTAAGATTGTTTACTTCATCAGGCCGAGCCCCGTCAGCACTAGCACCAGGCCGGGTAGGCGACATAGGCAGCATAGAAGCCACCGGTGCTGCGGCTTGGTTATAGGCAGGCACAGACGGCCGGCAAGACTCTTTTGGTTCATTATGATTTCTAGTATTATTGATATCGCCAGCACCACCAGTGGAGATCCGACCAGGAGGAATTGGCCGGCCAGGACCGTGACCAGACTTTCTCCTCTGGACGGGCTTCCTTTGGCCGGGCTTAGGCGCGAAGCATTCGCTGTCCTTATGCTGTCGACGAATGGCAGCGAGGTCGGCCGCCATTGCGTCTATGCGAGGGAAGTTCATTTTATTTAGTTAGCATGTAGGATTTTGTCGATATCGTGAGACCTTACTAGGTGAAGGTCACGTGCGTCGAGGTGAGGTTGAACAAAGGACGAGGCGCGAGCGGGCGCGAGCTGGAAATTTCGCGCGTTTATATACCCAGATGTGCTTACATAATATACGCAGGTGAGTCATACTATGCTAGGCCGCATGCGTCGAGAATTACGGGGTTCCCAACCTCTTCTTTGTCTTGTGACCGTTTGCGGCGAATTGGAAACAAAGCCGTTTCCGCATAGTTTCACAGAGCTCGACCTTCTACTTTACCATCCAATGGAGATTGCAACAACTATCTAGCCTATGCATCAATCGTACGATGAAACGATTGCTGCCTTGCGTGTTGCAGAGATCCCTACTCTGTCGACCTCGAACGTCGAGCAAGGACGTCGCTGCTTCCTCGCCTTTGCGAAACAGCGTCACCTCGACAAGAGACCCTATACCACTTTCCCCATGGGTCGATGGATCACATGCAATCTAACACTGGAAAGTCAAAAGACGAGAAAAGTACTATGAGAAGTTGTGGAAAGCATCCATGTTCCATCGATAATCGATCCGTTCTCGACCTCCGTCGCTCACCGAACTGAACAAGGCAGTATAAACACGTTCCCCGAGTCCTCCCAATCCAATTTCTCGTCACCGATATCGAAGTAGCATTACGAATGTTACCAGGAAGTGTTACTTGGTACCGCCTTGCCCACTCAAGGATCCGCTGGCGGTCGCAGCAGAGACGGTATCAGGAGCAGTGAAGCTCCCAGCACGAATCGTCTCCTTCTCGTGCTCGGCTCCTTGGCCCATTTCAATATGATTCTGGACGTCGCTCTTTCCTGGATCTAATACAATTTAAGTCCAGTTGGGGCAGGAGAGTGGCTCACTGTGTCCACTGTTCACATCCTGAATACCAGAGGAAGGCTGCACGTCGGGGTGATCGTTGACGTTGGGATGGTCGCCTAGTTTCGCTTCGACTTTCTTGCCGACTTCTTTGAGTTTGTCCATGATGAGAGCGCGATTGACGGAAGAGAAAGCATCGAGTGCTCGATGGCAATAAGAGGGCCCGGCGGAAGAACGATGACGACACGGAGCCTACGAGCTCTTATTCGAAGCACGTCACATGCACGTGTGTAGTTCTATTCGATGGAGTAGTTAGTACGTTTGGCGTGAAAAAGCAGAGGTGTGTTTAGGGAGAAGGACATGCCTTCCATCTTGCAAGTTGCACGCAAGGTTTTGGTAATTCTTCTCCAGCACTCTTCCACACTGTATCTTGCGCCGTTCAACACCCAATGCACGATGTGTTGGGCGAAGAGTCCCTCATTGCCAACGCTGAGCGTGTTCCCTGCGTACAGCCTCATGTCGCTCTTGTATCTCCTTGCGTATAGCGTCATATCGTTCCCTCTCCTCCAAGATTCCCTGGAGCATCTCAACAAATCTCTTGCAGGTCTGCGGGCTGCGCTCGTAAACGAGCTTCTCCATTGAAGCATAGTCCATGGACAGTCTGAAAGATGTGTCTCTGGCGTGGTGAGGGTCGTTGTCGCCGGAAGGTCCGACTTGCTCTCGGTCGTTTGATGAATGAACTGGCCCAAGAGGTGCATCATTGTTGCGCTCGGCTGCTTGATGGGATGTCTCTTGATTCTCCGTCTCCAGTGACTGGGCGCTTTGCTCGTCTTGGGCGGACATCGCTCCAGCAAAGGTTGGTGAACGCCGACTGGAACCAGCAACCGCTGTCTGTTGTTGCAGTTCAAGATTGGCATACATGACATCCGGTGCAGTCATGAAGTCTTCCCCACCGACGGTATTCACACGCGTTCGGATGATACGTCGCAAGACCTCACGGGCGTGCCCAGGGTGATCGGTGCGAACGGTGTTCGCAAGTGATAGTAATTGTTCCAGGAGCTCTTTACCCCAGTACTTCCGTAACACCCTACGTTGCCCAGAGACAGAAACTTCGCAGGCTTCTCTTGGAGCAAACTCGAAGACCGGCCATGCCATCATGTCTCGGCCCCAGATCTTGCCGATCTCTTCAACCAATTCAGGACAAGGATCTGAAGAGCCTGCTACCAATAAGTTACCATGGAAGAATTGGTCGATTGCGAAGACTTACTACTCGCCAAGGCTGTCTGTGTCGACAGTCTCTGACGTTTTGCTGCAGCCGCTGCTGAGTTGGTACCAACCCTCTTCTTCCCAGATGGCTTACGTGGTGTGAAATCGGCATCCTCTCTGTCCCTTCTCTCGTTTGCCTTTTCAGCACATGCATTCATTGTCGCCTCCAGTTGAGCGTCGTATTCGGTCAGAGCAAGACTGCTTCCTCGGGCGTCCCGCAGTCCGTTCGCTTCGGTGAGATCCACCACGGCAGGGTCGTTCGTCAGGTCGTTCTCAGAGTCTTCCAAGGGCGATCCGCTGTTATTGCCAAAGTACGAATAGTCATTTGAGCACCGCTGGGTTGACATATGGCTTGCGGATTTGCTTTGTGAAGGGTCTCGAAGAGAGTTCGAGGGCGAAGTCTGAGGGAGAATGAAGGTGGGAGAAAGGAGACTGGTAGGGAATCAGTCACATGTGTCTGTGGCAGGGTAAAGGGCAGTGCCATTTCATGTCGATGCCTTGGCCATCATGAGCACGGGCGGCATGCTGCTTCGTCCGCGGAATCGCCATCAGACGACTGCCACAGGAGAGGTCAGCTGCACCGATTTCGAGGGCGGCCTCAAAAACGCATGTATGAATGGCAGTCCAAGCGCTGCAGCAATGCTGGTATGAGGTTGCGGTCATCCCACGCACCGCCAACATGTGGCTCTCCCAGACCACCTGCGTGGGATGCTGCAGGGGATGTAGGCGACATGGCTTCGAAATCCTTGTCCTGTGCCGCAATGCGCTTCAAGCGAGGTCCCAACCTCTCGCAATAAAGTTGTCTTCAGGCTCTGCTGAATACTGAGGCCATTTCATGCAGTCTGATAAACACTTGAACAAGCTGTCCTCAGCACAGGATCCCGGGTCCATTGTCATTTTCAGAATCGAAAGATCTCCAAGTTGTGGATTTCCTGGGCCGCATGCTATGGGAATAGACAGCGTGATGAAGCCCAGAAAAGGTGAAACGGAATATGCAAGCTAAGTCTGAGCCCAACATAGGTGCTGAGACGTCCATATCACTCGTCTGCGTTATCCTCGGGGTTATCGTCCTGGTTGTCCCGTTCAGGGCTGTCGTCTACGGTATTGCCGCCCTCTGCGCCCTCTTCGTTCTTCAGAGAACCGCCTTTCCGCTTCGGGATCGCCTTCATGAATGCTTCACCCCAGTCGCCGCACTCCAGCCACTTCACCATGATCTCGTTGACATGGTTCGTAGCCAGCACTTTCCGACTCTGCATCTGCATGTACTGGCCAATGGGCAGCCTAGCCGTCCTGACGCCTCGCTTCGTAGCCCGTCTATGACAGACACCCTTCTCGCGGTTCTTGTCGACCAGCCCACCGATGATGTACGTGCTGTACGGTTTGAGCTCAGTCAAGTCCTCGTCAGCCTCGGAAGAAAGGTAGACAACTTCGCCCTCTTCTTTCAATTTCTCCCGTGCCTCATCGTCCAGGCCTGCGTACTTCGAGAATACCCCGGCCAGCTTCCCGCCTTCTGGGGAGGACATCCATTCTTTGGCTTTCTCGGCAGTCTCGACGAAGTCACAATCAAATGTGCGAACACCTTTGAAGGATTGGTAGTTCTTTTCCAGGACCGTGTCAAAACGCTCCTTGAGCTTTCCGCCAAAAGAGTTGTAGACCAAGTGAACTCGGAAGAGCGCTTTCTTGTTGTCGGAGTAGCATCTGGTGATTTGCGATGCAAGAGAAATACGCTCATTATCTCGCATCAGGTCGTCAAAGTCGCAGTCAATCGCAATGGTGATCGGTAGCTGCACTGCGGGTTGCTGTGGCGGCTTCTTCGTTTCAACAGGCGCAGCGCCTGGATTCGCCTCTGCCTCTTGCTTGGCAGCTCGTTTACGTTCTCGTCTGGCGACTGTCTTCTCCTTGCGAGTGGCTTTGCGTTCGTCGCGTTTTGACTCCCATTCGGCCTTCTTCCGTAGCTTCTTCTGCTGGTTCTTGGATAGAGGCGGATCTCCTGGGTTGCCGCTTACAGATGACACGGAAGGGGCTACTTGCTCGGGATTTGGCAGATGGTCGTCCTCAGATTCGATTTTCACCTCTGTGTCTTCGCTCGGATCGGCTTGTTGCTCTTTGACATGTTGCTCTCCAGTCATGTCGGAAATAGGTTTAGATCTCAGGTTGTCATGTGATGATTCGAGGGCCTTTTCTGACCCATTTTCAAGCTTGAAGTCACCCTGACTCAGCTTTCTCATCTTCGAAGGTCGCTCGTCGGATTCCA
Source organism: Zasmidium citrigriseum (assembly GCA_002786025.1). Lineage (NCBI taxonomy): Eukaryota > Fungi > Ascomycota > Dothideomycetes > Mycosphaerellales > Mycosphaerellaceae > Zasmidium > Zasmidium citrigriseum. Next base: position 816,326 of record NHNW01000005.1, on the reverse strand, counting down.
TATTGCCGAGAACTGGCTGTGTTGAGTTGATGTACAGGTACAGTCATTGAATTTTGTCGAGTCTGGAGAGCACTGAGATCGCAGACCGCTTGAGCTACGCCAGTTGAAGACAAGCTTCTGGCGGAAGGGGGTCTGAGACAAAATTTCGAGCAACGCGGAAAGAAAGCAACACGCGACTGCCTTGAGAAAACAGCTCCATCTACCCTCACTCACCTCCTTCACGTGCTTCCGCTGGCATCGAACTGCATCAAAATGTCGGCAGCACAACTCCTCAACCCAAAGGCGGAATCCCGACGACGAGGCGAGGCGCTACGAGTCAACATCTCCGCTGGTGAAGGCCTGCAAGATGTTCTGGCTTCGAATCTGGGTCCTACGGGCACCCTGAAGATGCTGGTCGATGGCGCGGGTGCGATCAAGCTTACAAAAGACGGAAGTGTGTTGTTGAAGGAGATGCAAATCCAGAACCCAACAGCGGTCATGATCGCAAGAGCAGCGACTGCACAGGACGAGATCTGCGGTGATGGAACAACGAGCGTGGTGTTGATGGTGGGAGAGCTGTTGAAGCAGGCAGATCGGTACATCAGCGAAGGTCTTCATCCCAGAGTGATCACGGACGGATACGAAGTCGCGAAGAACGAGGCCCTGCGATTCCTGGACGAGTTCAAGCTGGCAAAGGAGGTGGACAGAGAACTTTTGCTTTCTGTTGCCAGGACATCATTATCGACCAAGATCAACTCCACGCTCGCCGAACAACTCACCCCCGATATCGTAGACTCGGTCCTCGCCATCTACCAAGCACCCGCGAAACCAGACCTTCACATGGTTGAGATCATGACCATGCAGCACCGAACAGCGGCAGACACCCAGCTCATCCGAGGTCTTGCTCTGGACCATGGCGCACGGCATCCAGACATGCCAAAGGACGTCAAGAATGCGTACATCCTGACCCTGAACGTAAGCTTGGAGTACGAGAAGAGCGAGATCAACAGCGGTTTCTACTACTCGAGTGCCGAGCAGCGGGAGAAGCTTGTAGAGAGCGAGCGGAGATTCGTCGATGACAAGCTACGGAAGATTGTGGAGTTGAAGAAGGAGGTGTGCGGTAACGACCCTAAGAAGGGCTTTGTCATAATCAACCAGAAGGGTATTGACCCGCTCTCTCTTGACGTGCTGGTGAAGAACGGCATCTTTGCGCTGCGGAGAGCGAAGAGGAGGAACATGGAGCGACTGCAGCTCATTTGCGGCGGCATAGCCCAGAACAGCGTGGACGACCTCACTCCAGACGTTCTTGGCTGGGCAGGCCATGTATACGAGCACCAGCTCGGGGAGGAGAAGTACACCTTCATCGAGGAGGTCAAGGACCCGAAGTCTGTCACTCTCCTGATCAAGGGCCCCAACTCGCACACAATCACACAGATCAAGGACGCTGTGCGCGATGGTCTGCGGTCAGTGTACAACATGATCGTCGACAAGAGCGTGGTTCCTGGCGGCGGTGCGTTTCAGGTTGCCTGTGCACGGAGATTGACTTCGGATGAGTTTGGCAAGCAGGTCAAGGGCAAGACGAAGTGGGGTGTTGCAGCTTTCGCAGATGCTCTACTGGTCATTCCCAAGACGCTCGCGGCAAACAGTGGGCACGATATCCAGGACTGCAGTAAGTATATGCCCGATCTTGAAGTGATACTTGATGCTAACAGATTGTAGTCGCCAACCTGCAAGGCGAACATGCCGATGGCCATGTCGCCGGTCTCGACTTGACCCTCGGTGAACCCATGGATCCCGTACAGCAAGGCGTCTACGACAGCTTCAGAGTACTGCGGAATAGCATCGCGAGTGCTACGGGCATTGCATCGAACCTGCTGCTCTGCGACGAGATGCTCAAAGCACGTCAAATGGGCAAGTCAGGTCCGCCAGGAGGAGGAGAGGGTGGCGACGAGTAAGGTACAGGATTGCACAGAATGTAGAACAGGTCTGCGACGCCGACGCGAGGTCGCGATCACCATTACACCGTTCCAAAGCTTCGACTGTGGAAGAGAAGAAGACATGTCGGTCGAGCCGGGCTTTTGTGGAAACGCCCCGGTCTGCTCAATCCCGTGGGCGGCAACCAATACAGTTAACGAATGTGAAAATATGAACATTGACAGAGGCCATCGACGTTGCTTCCTTGCAGTGACTTGAACCTTTCGTGACATCGACCATCCGAGCAAAGCATGACCGGCGTGTCGAACATTCGCTGATAGCTTCCAGGTCCATCAGTCACTTGTGTGAAAATACTCGTTTTCACTGTATGATGAGTTGAAAGCACATGCTGTTGTCGGGCTTAGCGCGGAGCTAACGAAGCCGGAAGTGAATTTGGGAAGGAGCGAAGGCAGGGGTGTGGTGGCTTCCTTCCCATCTTGAGCGGGATGGCTCTTGCCCAGTCCGTTTTCCCACTTCATTTCATTTCTCTTTTCATTTCTCTTTCTTCTTCTTGACATCTCGCACCCTCCACAACAGCCTCCTTGATCTTGATCGTCGTCCCAGCTGCGCTGCAACAGGTACGAGAAACGCGTTCCTCGTACAAAGCCTAGCTGACATGTGATGCAGATTGCACCCCAGATTACGGTGTTCTCAGACACACGAGTCTGGCGTCCCTTCAAGTCAGAGCAGCATTCGATCCAACGGGCGACGAAACGCAAATCAGCAGAATCTCGCCGTCTCAGCCATGGTTCCATCACGCCTGTTGTCGCTGCCAGCAGAGCTTCGCGTACGCATCTACGAGTATGCTCTGGACCCACTGGCCGTCCCGGGAGCCTTCTCCCATTCCATCATACGCAAAGGCCACAATGAACTATTCTGCTGTGCATCTGAGCCACGGATTGGTTCTCGTCTGCGATGCAACTGTGCCAAAAACACCATCACTCCGGCGTTTCTGCGAGTGAACAAGCAGATCGCGGCCGAGGCCCTTCCAGTCCTGTGCAGTCTCTTTGAATTGCGAGTTCGTGTCTCCCCAAACGGCAAAGAGCTCTCGAGAGTCCTTGAGCGGATTCCAGCAACCGCGTCGTCTCATATGCGTCAGCTCCTCTTGGTCTGTGAGAATGCCAAAGGACCTGGAGACTTTACTCAGTACCGTGACTACGACGATGGATTCGGAGACTCCTATCGCACCGATCGTTGCGACGGTCTCGCTGGCCTTGATAAGTATTGGAAAACAATCAAAAAAGAGCTACCTCGGCTGCGAAAGGTTCGCATCCACGTCGACGTCTCAACTGAGGAGATCAAGAATTTCAAGTTCGTTCTGTGGACTCTAAAGGGACTCAAGACGTTGGAAAAGCTACAGCTACTCCGACTCGAACTACATCAGCAGTTCCGCGAGCCCCCATGGACCGAGCAGTTCAAAGAAGACATGCAAGCAGCGCTCATCTGCAAGATCCTGCAACTCATTGAAGGCAACTTCGAGGTCGACCTTGAATTGATTGAGAGGAAGCCGATGCCAGAAGCACCACTGCACACTTTCTTTTGAAGCATGTGAGAACTGCTACGGAGTCAGTGGCGGAAGAGAGCGCGGTAGAGAGATTGCTTGCAGTGTTTGGATGGGCTCAAGACTGTATGACCCCACCTGGGTGCCCCTTGTGTTTTGAATCCTTCAATAGCTACGCATTCTCGCCGAGATCTTCATGCTTCACAATGAATGGTGCCCACACATACGCTAGTCCTGCAAGTCAAACAGCTCGATGCAACAATGTGCGTCACTTGCTGTACCGTACCTGAGCAAGCAGTGCATGTGACACTCGACGCCTTGGATTGGACGCAATATTAAGCATTGGCACATGCACGTCTTGACGGATTCACCGAAAGCCCGGTCGACGAAGCTACGCCGCATCAGGCCAAGACGAGGAGCAATTCAAGAGGCAGGTGCGACTTCACTTCAGTTCACTTTTGCCTGCTCAGCTATTTGAGAAGCAAGACTTCGTCACCTTCCTCTTCAACCCAACGACAACCGAACAACAACTTCACTCACCAGCAACGATGAATGAGAAGAAGTCACCCGACTACCCAGGCCTCCAAGTCATAGGCGTACACTGTCCTCCTCGCCCACACTCACTCAGACCCCACTACTAACAACCACCAGGCCGGCCTCCCTCGTACGGCAACAACCTCCCTGCACCGCTCCCTCGAACTCCTAGGCTACGCACCCTGCCACACCTTCAAAAACTACATCATCGACGAATGGGCCCCCTACACACACTCCCGCCTCTGGCAAAAGGCCTGCAACCTCCCCAACAACAAACCCGCCCGCCAAAAGCTCCTCCACGAACTCTACCAATCAACCGGATGTCTCGCGGCCGTCGACGCCCCAACGGCGATGTTCATCGATGATCTGATTGAGATGTATCCGAATGCCAAGGTGGTTTTGGGTGTAAGGTCGAGTCCTGGTGCTTGGCGGAAATCTTTCAACTCCACAATCGGAAAGGTGATGTCCCCGTACTTCGCCCTCGCGACATTCCTCTTCCCGCACCAACGCTTCGCACTCCAGCCCACTCTAAGCGCTCTGAATGAGATGAGCCGGCGACGTTATGGCGCCGCCTGGACTGATTGGGAGAGTACGGAGTGCTATACGCGGCATAATGAGTGGGTGAGGAGTGTTGTGCCGAAGGAGAGGTTGTTGGAGTTTGAGCCGAAGATGGGGTTTGGGGCTCTTTGTGAGTTTTTGGGCGTGGAGGTTCCGAGGGATGGGAATGGGAGGGAGAGGGGCTTTCCGAGGGAGAATGAGGGGCCGGGGTTTGAGAAGGCGCTTGTGGTGTTTGAGTGGGTTGGGTGGGCGAGTTGGGGGTTGGTTGTTGCGGGAGGTTATGGGGTGGCGAGGTGGTGGGGGTATGTTTGAGGGGGTGGGTTTGGCTTGCATGTGATGATGGATCTGTGCGGTGTTGATTCGGATCGGACGGGGGTTGATGTACTCTCAGCTCATGGAATCAGGAACGAGTGGCTTGTTCTTCTCTCTACTACTCAGATCAGTAGTCTCTCAAGAAGTAATGTCAATCAGAACATCTGCAGTGAGAACTCATTCTCCCATGCTCCTCCCTGAGTGTACCTTTCCAGGCCAGTAACGTAGAGCGTGTTGTTCGTGAAGTGGCTCTGGACGCTACTTCCTCGACCACGATCGTTTTGGAAGATCACCCGACGGGGCTGTCGAGCTACGCCAGCGATTGTGATGTTCGCCAATGGAGCCATAGAGTGATAGCTGCCTGTGATCTTGGTCGACAGGCGGTTTCGCGAGTAGTCGAACTATTTCAGTCAGCACATTCATCTCCAGATCAATGGTGGGCTCTCCGTCTCACCTCTACCATCTTCGTCTCTCCCGGATTAATACTCTCACCATCATCCAGATACAAATTCCCATTAGCCTCCCCATTCTCATCCGGAGCCACCACAATCGCATAGGGATTAGACCTGGTCGTCGTCGTCGTATTTCCCGGCTCCTGCAACGGCAAAACACTTCCCCCTCTCACATGCAAATTGATGTACTCCAACGGCGCCTGCATAGTAACATTCTCCTGCGGCCTCACACCCTTCACCTCCTGCAACGTATACCAATCAAACCACCTCGTCCCCTGGCCAATCCCCGGAAAGACACCGTTGACGCTCGTGGCGCCTTCAGTCAGGACTGGAGTGACGAGTATGGAGGGTCCAAGGAGGAATTGCGAGTCTGTGGCGAGGAGGGTCTCGTCATCGGGGAATTCCCAGGCGAGAGCGCGCATGATTGTGTCGCCTTGCGTGTGGGCGTAGTAGAAGAGGGTGTAGATGTAGGTGAGCAGGCTGTAGCGGATGGAGATTACGCGGCGGGCGGCGGTGGCTACTGTGGGCCAGACGTAGAATTCTTGGGGGGCTTTGCCGATGCCGTAGTGGTTGCTTTTGAGATATCGTCAGTGAGATGCTGATCTTTGGGTGGTGGTGAACTTACCGATAGAATGGGAAGAAGGCGTTGAGTTCTGCCCATCGAGCACAGAGCTCTTCAGTGGCGTTGACGGCGTTTCCGAAACCACATGTGTCGGTGCCAAACATTGGAATACCGGCCATCTGAAAGCCTAAGGCTTGTGAGATTGACAGGAACATCGCGCCCCAGCGGGAGTCATTATCGCCTCCCCAATTACCAGTGTATCTGCCACTGCCGGCGACAGAGGCTCTGCCAATTATGAACGGCCTCTTACCAGGGAAGACCGACTCGCTCATCGCAGTGTAAGCCGCTCTCAAGATGCCAATGCTGAACAGATTGTGGATATCGTACTCAGTGGTGTTGTACTTGTCGTTATGTGTGGCATTCGGGAGGATCACCATATCGATGATGTTGTGAGTCGAGGTCTGGCTGACGTTAGGCTTGTAAGGAGGATCATTGAGGTTCCTTGGATCTCTTGACATGTTGGAAGGTGGGCTCAAAAGGTTCGCTGGGAGGTAGCCACTGCCGCAAGAGTATGCGCAGAACGAGGCGGCTTCGTTCAGATCGATCCAGATACCATCGTAAGGAGCTCTCACATGGGCAAGCTCCATCTCCGCTGTGAACCACTGCTGTGATGACGGAAGAAGCCAGTCGGCCCAAGTACTGAAAGAACAGGTCAGTTGCTGTGTTGCTAGCAGGACGGATGCCTTACCTGAAACCAGGCCAACCATTTCCACGGTAGTAGTATCCGGTGCCAGAGTCTCGAATGAAAGTCTGCAGTGCATCCCCTCTCTGGAAAGGCTCATAGACATCGCTTGTGTTCTCGGGATCCGGGAAGTAGACATTGCTGTCGACGAGAGGGATATAGTGTTGACCATGAGCCACCAGCCACTCATGAAACTCGTTCATCGCAGCCTCCCCGAAGTTCACAGGATCGTTGGTGAAGACACGAGTTCTGTCATAGGCGTCAATATCTGTCCAGATACCCTCTAGAGGGATGTCCGCGGCGGAGTAGTTGTTGACGACGTCTCGCAGATCCTGCACTCTCTTCCAGCCCCAGTGGCATTGGTGGAAGCCGAAAGTCCAGTACATTTGCATCGCAGGAAGACCAACACAACCAGCCTGGTATTGTCGAAACACTTCCAGGGCACTCGAACTTGACGCTTGCTGGCCGCCGTGGTGTCCTCCCCACCAGCCTCCTCGTCCCCATCCATGTCCCCAGCCTGGTCGACCGCCCCAAGTTGGACCGGAAGAATCATCGCTCTCGCCACTCAAGAAGTACATATCGATGCTACCGCCAATGGCTCGGAATGTGAGAGTTGTTGGACGCATGAGCCACTCCTGAGCATGAACGTTGCGGGAATACACTCCGTGGGCGGTTGACTTGCCATCTGAGTAGCGTGTCTCTTGCCAGAAGGGGTGTGTGCCGTAAGAGTTGCCGTCCAGGTGATCTGCCGTGTCAGCGTTGAACAGCGTCTGCGTGAAGTCATTTCCCAAACGGAAATTGTGGATGTTCTCCGCAATGCTATAATCTCATAAGACTCCACAAAAGGATCAAAATACCTCTCCCACTCACCCATATACATTGTAATCTTCTTGCATATTTGTCACGAGCTCGAGAAACTGGTTCTCGTACACAATGACATGTCCGTACGTGGAAAAGATCTCCTCGCCGGTATTCCGCCTTGAGATCGCGAACTGGAAAGACGGATTGTTGCTCCATTTGATCTGAAGATCGCTGCTCCGAGACGACGTGCGGCCGTCCCATGCGGGCTGTTCTACGAATTCATCGTCCAAAATGAACCAGGAGCTGTTGTATGGAGCGATGTGCTTTGGAACAATCTTGACGTTGAGTCGCTCTTTGGCCTGGTAGGAGACCTCGAGAGTCAAGTCTTTGATGTCTGTTCCGAAGACATTGCATGGTTGTCCAGTCAGAGTCAAGTCTGCTGTGAAGCCGTGATTGGTGTTGGCTACGTTGGAAGCTCGGTATCCTGGGCATTTCTGCGGATCTGGAGCGTTCGGGTTCTCAATTGTCGGGGTGACAGTTGGCGCCGGCATAGATGAGGAGCTGGCTTGGCCTGAACTATCTCTTAGCAGTTTGAAGCGTCACACATCTGCTCACCATACCATAGACCATGCCCAGCACGGCCTGCAAGGCCATTGCTCCAAGAAATGCCTTCATCTTCAGCGTCTTCTTGCTGGACTTCGCCTTGGAAGACTTACAATGGCAGGGCTCTAGGCAGCTTGGCCCTTTTCAACAAGAGCACCAGTGGAGACTCGACTCCTTCCAATAGACCTCAGATGCAACCATGCTTCCTTCGCCCTGAGCATCACGCATCACAGAACCTTGCCGGATGTCTCTTTGGCAGCTGGCGGCCGAGTGCGGTTAGGCGAGGATTCCAAAGGCATCATTCCAGGTACCAGATCATCCTCGTATGCACCTTCGCGGCAGAGCGGCCGATGATGTTGCATCATGTCGCGGGTAATGCTTGCGAGGACGCGGTGGTGTCGTCAACACAAGGTTCGGCCAAGCGCCGGGATGTGGAGACGTCAGGCAGGTTTCGCTACAATGAAGACGACCCCTCTTCCTTCCTTCATCACCTTCCCCTCATCAATATGCATTCTGAGGACGTCGCATCGAGGCCGGACTCGATGGTCGGTGATGCCGGTGCCTTAATGTCAGCTCAGGAGCGATGTTGAAATGTCCGAAAGTCTTCAGCAAGAAATGAGCCAGCCCCATCATCAGACGCTCACAAAGACTCGTTGGCGACAGTCAGCAGAACAACGATAGCCTCTACGCACTGCGTACGCATTGTTTGCCTCATGAGCTGGCTTGTGTTTCCGCCTTTCTCGGGCACCGCGACGTCGAAGTGAGCCTTGCAGATACCCCGAGCTGCCAATCACTTCAGCCTCGTGGCCCAGAGCATCCAGAACGTGCCCATCATTGACGGCCTTTCGTTCTATCGGGGAACAGACCGATCAGTATGGTACTGAGAGGCTGAAGAACGATTAGGAAGCCGCCATCGAATAGAAGCGATTGAGAAATGCCCCACGACTCTGCGACCAAGCTGGCCGTATGATAGACGCCTCGCCTACGTCTCTCCTCCAATCAGGATTCTTTCAAAAACAAGATCCTCTTAGGTCTTCGGAGGGCCAATACCAATGCTCTAAGGAGCGAGCAAGCCCGAGAAATTCTTGGCTTGTAGGGCTGAAGAGGCTGAAGACGACAAGGGACAAGCCTTCAGCTCTATTACGCTAGCAACTAGGCTATCAAGAAGTGGGTATATCTTGAACCTTCATCCTTTTCCTCAAGAACATCACTCGAAATCCCATCGTTTCCCTTTCGTCCAACTGCAACATAGCACCGTCAAAACCATCAGGCATGCCTTCTCAGATCGTTTTCTGGTCTCTACCGCGGAGTGGATGCCATCTTTTGGAAAAGATGGTATTCTCCAAGCAAGAGAATCTCAAATGGTGTTGGCATCCCCACGAGGCGGCGGTGATTCAACAGCATAACTGGCTTCGGGGTGAGAACATCGACGACGAATCAAACCAAGATCGGCAACAATACGAAGAGAAGAGCAAAGAAGCTGCTCAGACATGGAAAGCTGCCCTGAAGGAGGCCCAAGATTCAGTACGTGTCTTCCACCTTTCGCCATGTTTGCAATCGCTGACGGTACAGAACAAAACCCTCTACATGCACGAACACGCCATCTTCGCCGTCACCCCAGAACGAAACCTAGAAGTCGTCACCACATCAGACCAGACCAGGAGCGATCACAGCCTCAACTTCACCACAGTCCCCGACGACCTCCTATTACTTCCAGGCACCGTCCCTGTGATCACAATCCGCAATCCAATACTCTACGTCCCATCCAGCTACCGCGCCGTAAACACCCTCTACACAGGCGCAACCCGGGCAAACTGGTTAACAAGCACTCACCTCGGCTGGTACCGCGACCTCTACGACTACTACATCGCCCACGACATCGAGCCCATAGTCGCAGACGCGGACGACTACATGACCAGCGAAGCCTTCGTTCGACACTTGACAAGCAAAATTGGCCTAGATCCAGCGAAAGCCATCGTATCGTGGCCGAAGGCAACGGAGAAGGAACGACAGGAAATGCATCCCATGCTTTTGAGGATGCAGGAGTCTTTGGTCAATTCGGAGGGTATGAGACCGGATCGTGCGGCGAAGAATCTTGATTTGGATGCTGAGAGAAGGAAGTGGGAGGAGGAGTTTGGGGAGGAGCGGAGTCGGTTGATTGAGGAGTTGGTGGGGATTGCGATGCCGCATTATGAGTATTTGAGGGAGAGGAGGTTGAGGGTCTGAGATCAAGTGAGTAGTTTGACGGGCATAAAGTGCTTCAAACTTTAGCTGACTCTGCTCAAGAAATGGGCTCATGATCTAATGACCATTGATCGCATTCGTCGCCCGCTCTTTTCGCCACTCCTCCAACTTCTCCCTCGTGTTCTCCCACTCATCATGCTTATGGCAGTAGTCCAACATTCCAAACAGCGCACTCGGCGGCGGCCTCCCCTTGTCCTCATCACGACCATTCAGTCTCGTCTGGTCCTGGACATAGTTGACCCGTTCACGACGAATGCTATCATACAACTTCATCAACTCCGGAACCTCAGAAGGCTTCGTACCAGGCTGAAGAACATTCGCCACAGAGACAGCGTCTTCGATAGCTTGTGCGGCGCCTTGGCCTAGGACTACGAAGTCGTCGTTAGTAAGAACACTCAAAGTGGGTCATGAGACTCACAAGGCAAAAAAGGATGCGCCGCATCCCCAATCAACGCCAACCGCCCCTTATTCCACCTCTCCAACTGATCCATATCCACCAACTGCCAAACCTTCAAATCCTCATCCGCAAAACTCAGCATCTTCTTCGCGGCGGGATAGAAATTCTCAAACCCCTTCATCAGTTTCGCTTTGTTGCCTTGTTGGTCCCAATCTGACCATTCTCACAGTCAGCACGTCACACATATCTTCAAAAGTTTGAATGATAATGCTTACCATCCCCAGTCCCCCCAAGTTGCTCATCCGGCAAAAAACACGCAAAATTCATCTCCCGACTCTCACGACAAGGATACGCCACAAACTTCCGATCATTCGCAAGCACATCCAGAAAATACCCATCTTCCTCGACCAACCCCCTCGTCTCTGGATCACTCTTCAGAATCTCTTTACTAACCAAATACCGATAACAACTCTTCCCCCAAGGCCGCAATTTGGAATTCGGGGCAACGGCTGTTCGGGCGATGGAATTATTTCCATCTGCGCCGATGATCACGTCGCTTTCAAACACTCTCCCATCGTCGAGTGTGACGGTCCCGCCTTCCGCATCAACACTCTCAACATTAACCCCAAGTTCCAACTTCGCCCCCGCTTCGCTCACCATCCTCTTAAGTACATCATGCAAATCCACCCGATGCACCAATAGCCACGGAGCCCCCCATTTCTCCGCCACCCCCTCGAAACCCATCTTATTCCGCACCTCGCCCGTTTCGCCTAGAATCGATACAGCACCTTCGCAGAGATTTGCGCAAGAGGAGGCGGGGTCCCAGCCTAGGCGAAGGAGGAGACGAGAGGAGTTGGGGGAGATGTACATTGCGGCGCCGGTTTCGCGGTGGAAAGTGGATTTTTCGAGGAGGGTGACGGTGTGGTTGTTGTGGAGGAGGGCGAGGGCGGTTGTGAGGCCGGCTATGCCGGCGCCGATTATGGTCACACGCAGAGGAGCGTTTGGGGTGGACATTTTGATGGGTGGTGGGAAGGAGAGAATGGGGAAGGGGTGGAGGGAGGCAGAGAGTAGGGGTTGGAAGAAGTACATGTACTTATGATGGCCTTACCGCCTTCTCGCCAATGCGCTACTCACCTCGTCTCAGGCATGCTGCATCGACAATTCCCTATTCGGACCATTTCTCGCACTTCGCGCAGCTCTTGTCAACCACGCAGCAAGCCAGCCACAACAAGCAGCTACCAACTACCGGATTAGTGAGGTGAGACCCAATCCTCCTATCGACAATCTTTCTAGGGTCCATCACGGCAACCCATTGCTCTTCGCAATTAGCATCAACTCTCGCCAAACTTTTCCCATCAAGCAGAGATCCAGCATTGGTCTGATACTGCAAACCTGTGACCGAGAGCAAGGGTCTCCCTGACAGCTGTTTTCCGGAGCCACGAGGAGATCCTTCTGTAAGGCTGCATCCTCTCAGCTCCACTCTCAGCTCGTCGGACCCGTAGCGACCGCCATTGAAGTCATCAAAGCCACACATATCACCAAATCCTTCCATAGGGCTGAGGCTGAAAGATTGCGAGAAAAGGTGAAGTCGAACTTGAAAGCTTGGCATTGATCCCACTCTCCGAAACCCAAAACCTCGAGAACCTGGACCTTGTCGTCCCTCATAACCAGGTCTCAATCCAAACAAACGCCTGCATCACAATCATGTCATCAACAGGTCCTCCCAAGTGCCTTCTCAAGCGGCAGCATTCTGTACACGGGGGACGATGTAATCCTTGTTCTCAATCGCAACGGATTTCGTCATATGGTTAACTGCAACGCAAAGAAGTCAGCAAAATGTCTCAAAAGCCTGCAAGAAGCCGGAGGGTTCATACCTTTGAAAACACCAACAAGCCTCGACGCCAACTCAAACATGTTATTCCGTAACGAAATAACAATAAACTGGGCATTCTTCGTCCGCTCCTTGATATACGCCGCCACAATGCTGACATTCCGGAAATCCAAGGCGGCGTCAATCTCATCCATGACATACAAGGGTGTGGGCTTGTAGTGATGCAGCGCAAAAACCAGGGCCAGTGACGAAAGCGTCTTCTCACCACCGGACAGGTTGCCAATGTTCTTCCAACTCTTCTTGGGTGGCATGACGGAGAAGAGGATGCCTTCCGAGAAGGGGTCGAGGGAGTCGACGAGCTCGAGCTCGGCGTTGCCGCCCATTGTGATCATTTGGTACATCTCTTTGAGTCGGAGAGAGATGGTCGAGAAGCCTTCCATGAAACCTTCGAGACGCATGCGGCGAAGTTCGTCGGTGCGCTTCTTTGCCGTGTCGCGGGCAGTGAGTGCAGAGTTGAGGTCTTCAAGTCTGCTGTTGTACTCGTTGACACGGCGACGATACTCAGACAGGACCGACAGCTCAACGTGTTGAGAAGTTCGCTCCTCGAGAGAAGCGATCTGGGCCTTTAGGTCGTCCTTGTCGAGGTCCTCCAACTCGTCGCGAGAGAGTTCAGGAACGGGCTCGGGTTCCTTCTCTTCGCCCTCCTCGCTGACATTCTGGAGAGTAAGCTTGCTGAGCTTCTCTTGCCAATGCCTCTGTTGCTTCTGGTTGTGGGCGAGGTGTTTCTGGTTCTCCTCGAGCTGGTTGCGCATCTCAACTTCAGCACCACGAGTTTGGTTCAGCTCGGCAGTGGCCTCATCAATCTGCTTCTTGAGCTCGTCCAGTTCCGACTGCTTCTCCTCGAGGGCGATCTTGGCCTCCTGCTCTTGCCTCCTGATCTCAGAAGAGCCCGAGTTCTGCGACCGGCCATCTTCCTCGACCTTCTCGAGCTCGGTAGCGATCTTGTCAAGATCCTTCTCAGCATCAGCGAGAGCCTTTTCGTGCTTGGCTTTAGCCTTCTCTGCCTTGGTCTTCGAGACCTCTGCAGTGCTCAGCTGCTCGTTGAGTGCGGCGATCTGCTCCTTCAGCCCATCGACCTTGGCCTTCTGCGTACGTAGCTTGACACCGCCGATTTCCATAATCTTGTCTTGAAGCTCCTTGATCTCGGCCTCGATGCCTTCGGTCTCAGATTGCAGTTTTGAGACTTCCTTCTCCATGGAGGCGATGCTCTTCTCTAGGCTTGCCAGCTTGCTCTTGTCCGACTTTGCGGTCTGCTGCTCTGCGGCCAATTCTTGAATGCGCTTCTGGGAGTCCTCAATGTTGCGGTCAATGCTGCCCAGTTCCAAACCAAGCTTCTGTACCTGAGTATCGAGCTTGGGAATCTGGCTTTGGAGGTCTCTCACATGGCTTTCCAACTCGCGCTGCTGTTGTTGAAGAGCAGAGTACTCCTCCTCGAGACCATCACGATCGACCTCAAGCTTAGAGACCTGCTCTTTGGTGGTGTCTGCGGCGACCTTGGATGACATGGCGCCTTTGGTAACCCTGTTACCACCACCGCTCATGACACCAGACTTGTCGATGAGCTTACCCTCCAAGCTAACTACTCGCCATCGCTTTGCGCCGTATGCGACGCGATCGGCCTGTTGAGAATCATTCGCCACGAGGGTGTTCTGCAGCACGCTGTAGAATGCTGGCCGGAAACGCTCATGCTTGCTCTTGACCAGGTCAAAAAGGCGAGAGCAGTTCTCTGGCGTTTCGATGGCCGACAGATCGCGCTTGGGCAGCTTATCTAGACAGATGAAGTTTGCCCGACCAAGGTTGTTCTTCCTTAGGTAGTCAATGCATTGCTGAGCACATTCGACAGTGTCGACAACCATGTTGTCCAGTGATGGGCAAGCCGTGGAGATTGCAATGTCGTACTTAGCGTCGATCGCACCGAGGTTGCCCAACCGTCCATGGAAGCCCTCAACACGACCGGAGTCCTTGAGGCGAGTGAGGCCAGCAAGGACATTCCCTTGGCTCTGGGTCGCGGATAGACTTGCTCGTGCCTCGTCTGCCTTTTGTCTGGCGTTGGACAGCTTGGACTTAAGGGCCGGTTCCTTCGCTGCAACACCATCGAGGTTCTTCTGAGCGCTTTGTGCCTCCTTCTCAGCTGCTTTGCGTTGCTTCTTGCACTCTTCGATCTCTGCGGCCTTGGCCTCTCGCTTCTCTTGCAGGTCTGCGATCTTTGCTTCGACCTCAGCAATGGCTGTTGCACCTGCATTCTCTCGCTCACGCAGGATGTCCAGCTCGCTCTGTGCTACAGCGATAGACGACTGCTTGTCATTAATTTTGGCGTTCCATGGCTCGAGCTGCTTCTGCTTCGCAGCGATCTCATCGCTGATGCCTTGCGTCTTGCCTTTCAAAGATTCACGAATCTTGGCAAGCTCCTGATCTTCCGCTTGCATCTCCTGCTCCAGGTCCTCGATCTCAGCTCCAAGCCGCTCAATGTCTGCAATGGCTTGCGTCGCCAATGTCTGGGATTGGGCAATCTCAAATGTAGACGTGTCGCGAGTCTTCTCGAGCTTCTTTTGCTTGTTCTTGTGATGCTTCTTTTGCTCTTCGAACTTGACTGCCTGCTTTTCAAGATCGTTTGCCTGTTTTGTAAGGGCTTGAGTCTCTTTCGCCATCTTGTCGTAGGCCTTGGATTCGGCTTTGTGCTGCTTCTCCATGGACTTGATCTCCTCTTCAGCTCCATTATGTCGATTGAGCTCCTCGTTAAGTTGCTCTTGAATCTGACCAATAGCCTCCTCCGAGACCTGGACATTGTCGCCGCACTCAGCAACGTAGATCTGATAAAGAGCAGATTGCTTCGAAGCCAGGTCATTTTCGTCTCGCAAGTACGCCAAAGCCTTGTCTTTCTTGCTTTCCAGTCCATTCTTCTCCTTTTCGACATGCTGAACACGATTGCTCTTCTCCGAGCAGACCTCGTTCAGGGCTTCTGTCTCGGCCGCGGCCTCCTCGATGGGAGTCTTGTACTTCGAAGTGCCAATGATGTCCTCGAGATACTCCAGAAGACCATCGTCGTGCTCGTTGGCTGCTTTGGGCTTCATCTGGGCAATCGACTCGACCTCACCCTGCAAGATCAAGAATCGCTTGTGATCAAGGTCGATACCTCTGTCTTTGAGGAGCGTCGTCACGGTCGTGAAGTCCGAGGTCTTTCCGTTAATGTAGTATTTGCTACTGTTGTTTTTGAACGCTCGTCGAGAAACGACCAGCTGCGAGTCTGGAACGACTGCCGATTCTCCGTTTGGCTCGTCCATAACCATCTGGAAGTGAACTTCAACCTCGCAGTAGTCCAGATCTGGGTATTGTGCGCTGTTGTGAATCAGAGCAGAGATCTTGCCTTGACGCATCTTGCTCGCGCGGAAACCAAACACGAAGAGCAGTGAGTCGATGACATTGCTCTTGCCGGAACCGTTTGGTCCCACGACCGAGGAAAATGATGCATGGAATGGCCCAACCTCTTGTCGTCCAGCGTAAGATTTGAAGTTGGTCAGAATCAGGTAGGTAATCGTCATTCTGGGCTTGGCTTCAGCAGGTTCATGCGACTGCGGCACGCCGATTGCTCTTTTCCGAACCACGATATCCATTGGTCTCTCCAGCTTGGTGATATTGGGATCGATCTTCTTGACTTCCACTCTGGACTCAGTCTTGGGAGCCTCCGGGACGTCAGTCATGTCGACATCGTCGTCTCCCTCCATCTTGGTCGGTGTGTTACGATGGGATGCCTTTGGCGTCGCTGGGCCTTCAGTCTCGTCTTGTATCTCCTCATCAACAGTCTGGTCCCGTCTCACTTCTCTTGGCGTCTGTTCGTTGATCGCAGATTCCGTGATATCAGTCAGCGGTGTGCCTTGCCGTGAAGTGGGTGATCTTGGTTCTGGAGATACGGTCGCTTGCGGCGTGGGAAGTGTAGGAGGCAGCTCAGGCGCATCCGGTGCTATCGATACACGCGAGGCTCTGCTCTTGCGCGCAGCACGCGCATCTTTGACACTTCGTCGTTTCGGTGGCGATTTTTTCGCAGGCGATGGCGGCTCGTCTGCTACACTCTCTGGTGGAGGACTGAAAACTTGCGATGGCTCGATCGATGATTCCACAGATTCTCCAGTTCTGGTCCGGCGCGTGTTTGTGGTCCTGCGTCTCGGAGTGGCCTCTCCTGTGGTCTTCCGTCTTGGCGATCTCGCGCTCTTTAGGGCAGGCGTGAACTCCTCTTCATCGTCCTCGTCTTGCGCGCGGCTGGCCACGCTGTTTTCGATATCTGAGTCGTCTTCGTCCAGAACAACCTTCTTCCGCGACGCCGCTCGTCGCGACGGCCGTACAGGCGATTCGGCCGACATAGTGGGTGGTGATTATGCTGTGGTGGTTAGTTGTGGTGGAGTCGCAGAGTAAGACTTGCAGCTGTTGACATTGGTAAACAAAGCTAGCGCGCCTTCCCTGCTCGCCAGATCCTCACGCGCGTCACGTGAAAGCCCTTGGCATCTCCGGATCTGCTGCGGGCGAGAGCTTGACTCCCGAACAACCGTTTGATTAATTGCCCTTGCATAATTTCCAGCCTCTTTCGTATCCTCGCGCCAGCCTGCCCCAAGTGCCGAATGATTGCCATGGCGCCGACAACCACTGCCGTGCAGAAAGGCGTCTTCAGAAAGCCTTCCAAAGGCACTGCAAGAACAGTGGGTGTTCGTTCGGACAACCGATCTCGCTGGCAGAATCGCCGAATATGACGCAAATCCGGAAGAAGCGGAAAGACTTCAATTTCTCGGTCTGCGCTGACTGATGCGCGTGGCCCGTTATGCAAAGAGCCTATCCCGGCCTTAAGATGCTGCCCTCTCCCTGCTCTCGTCCAGCTTCATGAGTCGCCATTGATCGTTCTGCCTTGGCTTTGCGTCCACCGCTCCTTGCCAGTGTCACAATCCAGCCTTTGCACTCCAGCGTTTGAGCGTCTTGTTTCTGCCACTGTCCTTCGAACTCCCGAGCCAGCTTCGCGCCAAAACAGCCACTTCGCGAGCTGAACAAGTACACCGCCGCATCCTTCGACCACTGAGGCATTAAATCAAGCGAGTTGCCTTCATCTATACGACAGAATCGTTTCAGCAGCTTCTCATCCACAACAACCACCGCAATGGCGACGTACAACCCACCAGCGTTCCCGCGTCGTCCAAAGCACTCCAACCTCTTCTCCGAAACCAAGTACTACCTCCAACTCAACTACTACCGCTACGAAGTCAACACGGGCATGTACGTCATGTCACCCGGGGAGAAGCTAGTGTACAACATGGTCTTCCTCTCGTTGCTCGCGCTGCTGTTCTCTGCCGTCTACTACTACCTACCACGAACGACGGTCATTGGCATGCAGAGACTGGCATACTACTTCACTGGGAGTCACAAGTTGCACGTGGATGTCAACGGCGTGGTAGTTGCACAAGGAGTCCTGCAGAGCTCCGGCGACGCGGCAGCAAGCTTAGCGGATCATAGAGCGGTACTGAACGCGAGTACCGTCTTCAGTCCCTGAACTGGCATGCAGAATTGACAAGGGAACCGAGAAAAACTTCATCAAAGAGACGAGACGAGGAGGAGTAATGAATAATGTTTACAATGAGATATAGAGGGGACAAGTCGTGCCAGCTGAAGCGAGGAGACCACAGAACAACGACGACAACGATACCAATTCTGTGGCACCAGACGATCCGAGCGACTATACACTCGTACGCACCGTCAACGTACGCGTGATCGTTCGCTCAGACTCGCCAGCAAGAACCGACGATGAAACGACATCAACTAGAGACATGGACTTCGACATTCGACCACGCTCTCCTACAAGGGATTGAGCAATGGCATTGATACCACCGAACTTGTACATTACATTGCACCGCGATGGTCTTGGATAGACGGCAATCGCTGTGAAGTTGGAAAGACGGAGGAAGTGGTACTTCTGAATTGTAAATATGTTATCTAATGGCAGATGGTATTACATCAGACCATTGAACGAGTTTCTCTTGCCGCGAACGACTCGTTTAGAAACCATACAGGTGAGGTCGAGATTGAGTTGGTGAATCAGCCCTTGTCTCGTATTCTACAGGCGGTTTGTCGTCAGCGTAGGTCAGCATCGTGGTAGATCGGTTTGGTATGTCTTTCCGAGCAGATCTTCGGATGGGGCGGATGATACGAGACTGATCGATCGACAACCCATTACAACCATCGTCATTTTTGCAAAATGAATCAGAGGGACATCCTCAACAATAAGGATAGCTATACATCGAACAAAGCAAGTGAGGTCGTTATAGACATGTCGATCCCGCCGCGGAAAGCCGACAGGGATGATCACTCCATGCATGCATGTGCTCGTCGTACAGCTTCCTTCCTTCACTCAGACAATACCAAGCCATGTAGCCCAGGACCCCTCGCCCTCTGAGGCACAGAAAATCATCCATCACAGCAATGAAGCTCACTCAGTTCATCATCACAGCCTTCGCGTTGTGCTCCCTTGCCGTGGCCCGTGAAGAGCAGATACCCCTCCAAGGCAGCCAGCGGAAACCGATCAATGTCGCTATCATAGGTGAGTCTCATGTCAACTAAACTCCTTGATACCATGCTGATAGACGTGTCAGGAGCGGGAGCAGCAGGCACCTCAACAGCCTACCACCTCTCCCAATACGCCCACGCCGCCTCCCTCCCCCTCACCATAACCCTCTTCGAACGCAACCCCTACATCGGCGGGCGCTCCACCACCGTCTCCGCCTACAACGACAGCTCCCTCCCCGTCGAACTCGGCGCCAGCATCTTCGTCCAAGCAAACAAAATCCTCGTCGACGCCGTCAAACACTTCAATCTCTCCACCTCAGCCTTCACCTCCGATCAAGACCACAAATACGCCACCGTCCCCGGTGATGCACTCGCTGTCTGGGACGGCAAAGATATTGTGCTTACGCAGAATGGAGCTTGGTGGGACTACGCGAAGCTGTTCTGGAGATATGGACTTGCGCCTCTCAAGACGCAGGGGTTGATGAAGAAGACGGTGGGGAAGTTTTTGAAGATGTATGATGCGCCGATATTTCCCTTTGAGGATTTGACGGTTGCGGTTAAGGAAGTGGATTTGCTGGATGCGACGACGAGGACGGGGGAGGAGTTTATGCGGGTTAATGGGATTGAGGGGAAGTTTGGGCGGGAAGTTGTGCAGGCTAGTACCAGGGTGAATTATGCGCAGAATCTGGCGTATATTCATGGACTCGAGGCGATGGTGTGTATGGCCACTGAGGGGGCCATGGCGGTGGAAGGGGGAAATTGGAGGATTTTCGAGGAGATGGCGAAAGCTTCCAGGGCGGAGGTCTTGCTGGAGACGGAGGTTGGGGGTGTGTGGCCGCAACAGGATGGCAGGTATGCCCTGAACTACAGTCATCCTGACGGGACTGGTTCCGGATCAAAGGTTTTCGACAAGGTGGTCCTCGCGGCGCCGTATCAGTTCTCGAAACTCAAATCTCTGGGAGTCAACAAGAAAGATCTACGCACTGCGAAGATACCGGACGAGGTCCCCTACGTGGAACTGCATGTGACGCTCTTCACATCGCCACATCTCCTCTCCCCGGCCTTCTTCAACCTCCCCTCAGACAAGGCCGCTCCACAAGTCATCCTCACCACCCTCCCACCAAACGAACCACCTCAAAAAGGCCCCTCCGGCGTGGGCAGTCCAGGCTTCTTCAGCATCTCCCTCCTCCACCCCATCACCAACCCCAAAACCAACGCCTCCGAATACCTCTACAAAATCTTCTCCCCATCCCCCGTCAACAGCACCTTCCTCGCGCACCTCCTCGGGGTCCAAGACCTCCCCGATAACGACCTCGATCACATCTCCAAGCGGGACGTTACGTGGATTTATCGCAAAGTCTGGAATTCGTATCCGTATGAGTTTCCGAGGGTTACGTTTGAGGATGTGAAAGTTAGGGAGGGGGTGTGGTATACGGCGGGGATGGAGAGTTTTATCAGTACGATGGAGACGAATGCGCTTATGGGAGCGAATGTGGCGAGGTTGGTTGTTGATGAGGTGCTTGGAAAGGAGGGAAAGGGGAGGAAGGGGGAGTGGATTGGGTGTAGGGATGAGGTTTGATGGAGTGGTGGAATACTATCGACTGAGAATAGGGTAGAGAAACATCATTTGCTCTTCTATCCTCTTTCTCGAGGCCTTCGATACTGGATACAGTGGTCAGTCGACGAACAGGACGATGCCAGCACAGAGCCAAGAAATGCGTCAAGAATAGCAACCTACTGCAAGCCACGATCGTCGTTTTTGGACTCGTGATGATCTTTAGGTCTTGGAAATTCTCCGAAGCCTGCTACTTTCCGCAGGACGAACCAGAAGACTCGATGCTTGCAAGAGACGTTAATTTGGACTGCTTGCCTGCAATCGTTCCAACCCTCGCTCCCGATCCAAGCCTGAGGATCCAGGATCCAAGACCTGAAGTCGATCAACCTTGCGAACTCACAGCTCAGCCTCATCCCTGTTCTTCACGGACCGTCCCGACAGTCTAAATCCGAGGCTCTCAAGGGAGATCAAATGACCGTCGACCACGCCCTTCAGTCTCCTCATAGGCGAGTTATGAGGTATGAGGTGTCGTTCAGCTGACAACAAATACATACATATCGCATCGCTTGGCGATAACTTCGGCTCCACGACACCCACTGAAGAGCACCCTATGACTTGGACCAAGACTTTCCAAGAGGAGATCTGCATACTTCTGGGAGCGCTATAGGGTTGTCGATCGCTCAGGAACAGGTCGTTCTTGTTGGTTGGAGCCATGTGGTTCGTCGAGAGGGAGTTGACATAGCCTCTTGTCGGTTTCTTCGCGCTCCTTCGTGGCTTTGCGATGGAGAGTCGTGCCGGTGGAGGATCTTGTGAGGATGGTATGGCGTAGACGGCGTTTCTTCTGTGTATAAGAGGAAGAGGGAGGAGGTGGTATCTGCGAAGTCATAAGTCTTTTCAGCATTTGTTACGATACCAAGATACCCTTTTGTATAGTCATTTTGTTTCGCAAGCATCATGATTCTTTCTGCATCTTACTCTCTCCTTGTGCTGGGATTTGTATCTAGCCTTGCTTCGGGCAGTCCTACATCTCGAGCGTTTCGACTAGGAAAGAGAGATCCCACCACGGATGTCCTTGGAGGAGCCAACTTCCCAGATCCGACGATCATCAATGTCGAAGGCACAAGCTATGCGTTCGGCACTGTAGACGGTCAAGGCCACTCTGTCCCCGTCACATCCAATCCAGACTTCAACAATCCTTCAGGCTGGTCCGCAATCTCAGACAGCTTTCCAAGTGAAGGTGTCCCTGCTTTTGGTCCAAATGGATGGGCGGCTCCAAACACGATATGGGCTCCAGATGTTGTCCGACTCACCGAATATGACAACAGCTTCGCCATGTACTACTCGCCAGCATTGCAGTCGAACGGCGGAATTCACTGTGTCGGTGTAGCCCGCAGTGCCAATGTCGCTGGTCCGTACAACGATTCCTCGACCGAGCCTTGGGTCTGCCCACAGGAAGCTGGAGGCGCCATCGATGCCGCTGGATTCCTGGACTCTGACAACTCTCGATACGTCTTGTACAAGATCGACGGCCCAGCAGCGAACAATGGCGGATACTGTGCCAGTCCAGACAACATCGTCACCAACACCTCGCTCATGCTCCAGCAGACCGAGGCCGATGGCTACACCAAAGTCGGCAGTCCAGTGAGCATCTGGAACAATCAGGGCGTGGAAGACCACTACCAAGCCGAAGCCCCAGCACTCGTCAAGTCAAGCGAAGGCACCTACTTCCTCTTCTACAGCACCGGCTGCTACACCGACAGCAGCTACACCACGAAATACGTGACGAGCACCTCAGGCATCTTCGGTCCGTACAGCAATCCACAAATCCTGCTCCAAGACGGCGATTTCGGGCAATTCGGTCCTGGCGGCGCAGACATCGCGCTCGAGGGCGGACAGATGGTGTACCACTCGCTCAAGAACAACGACATCTCTCAAGGGCGTGTGATGAACACGGCCACGCTGACGCTGGAGGGACAATCGGCGCGGATAAATTGAGATTAGGATGCGCCTGTGTTGAAAGTCAACGAGTTGAACGAGGCTCGTTTGGCGGGTGCATTGAGCGCGGAGTGCTGGATAGCGTCAGGGCGTTTAATGAGCAATTTGATTGATGGCCTGAATAGGACGAATGGGGGAGTTGTATTAGTTTTTGTATAGGATGGTATAGCATACCGACAACGAGGTTGTGTACATGTGCAGTGTGTTTTGACGCGCTCGAATCAGGCGGTGGCGTCGTACAGCAGCGAGTCGAACCTGTTCATGCGTGGTGGGAGTTTGCAGGAAATTGGAATTCGCTCTGGTGAGCTCTGACATCACCTGGCCACGCCGCCAATGCTCTAAAGTCTAGTCCACCACCCTCACCGACATTGGGCGGCGCGCGCAGGCCCTCCTCGGAGCAGTGGCCTTGACCTCATCTCTCACGTCTCTGCGGCGTTGTCTTCATAAGGCCACTCCCACCGCGCAACACTCGCCTGGTTGGCTGCCGCCAAAATCCTCAGCGATTGCGTGGATTCGACAGGAAGCTTTCTCGATATCCGTGCCAACCGCCCATCCGGACGCCGACGTCATCGACAGTTTGCTTGCAGACGTGCAGCGCGAGCTCTAGCCCGACTCGAAGCTTGACATCCTCTTCCTTTGTTGCTGCCGGCACTGCCCGCTTTATCTTGACACACTCGTCACCGCGGCAGCTTCGCAGGGAAGCCCTTATTGCTACCATCCTCGACCCGGTCGCTGCAGCAGATCACCAGACCTCCAACCCTAGGAGGTAGGCAGACGTTATTGTCCGCGGAGGAGGAGCTGCGCGAGTGTTGGCGAACATGTCGGCGCCGTATGGCTCAGTCCCCAATCCCAATGTCGCTGGATACGGCACGCAGGACTTCGCGACCGACAGCAACCCGACCATGAGCTCGCCGTTGGGACAGACCGCCATGAACCACCAGGGGAGCGCATTCACCGAGGAGTTCGAGGGCTCCTCCGCCGGAGGCCTCAACCGCTCCGCATCCCGTGCGTCGCAGACATCCACGGCCATAGGCGGCGGCGGCGTCTCGCGGAACAACACCCTCAAGAAGCGAAACAGCGTAAAGAGATCCGCCAGCCTGAAGCGCAGCAGTAGCAAGCGCAGCCTCAAAGCTGGCAGTCTGAAAGGCTTTGGCGGGGCGACGGGCGAGAACGAGGACTTCCACAGCGCATTCTTCACCCCCGTCCCTACGACCGGTGCTCCCACCGAGATCCTTGCGAATCGATTCCAGGCATGGCGACAGTTGCTCAAATCGCTCATTACCTACTTCCGCGAAATTCAGAATTCCTACGATACCCGCGCGAAGGCGTTGCATAAGGTGCAGAATACGATTTCGAACATCAGCCATCCTAGTGTGTTTATGAACGAGAATGGCCTTGCCGACGCTGCGCGCATTCTCGATGAATACCACAAGCGCTCTATTTCCGAAGCGAACAAGTCGCGCGAGATCGAGAACGATGTCATTGGCGCCTTGACTGGTCTGAGGAGCGATCTGGGACAGAAGATCAAGGAGATCAAAAGCCTGAGCGGCGACTTCAAGAACTCGGTTGAGAAAGAGAAGGATGCAACACGCAAGGAGGTTGAGAAACTCCAGGAAGCTTTGCAACACGCCGATCATGATGAGGGTGCCATGGGCAAGAATGACCCATATGTGGTGAGACTGGGCGTGGACCGCGCGATTGAGAGGCAGATCGATGAGGAGAACTATCTCCACAGGGTGAGTAGAACGGACGACAGGACATGTAACAGACTGACGTGATGCAGGCATACCTCAACCTTGAGAGCTCTGGTCGCGAGTTGGAGTCCATCGTGGTCGGTGAGATCCAGAAGGCCTACAATGCCCTTGCCGGCATTCTCAAGCGTGAAGGTGATGATGCCTACAACGCGGTAGAGAACCTGAGAGCTGGACCGATTGCTATGCCAAAGGACCAGGAGTGGCTGCAGTTCGTTACCCACGACCCGCATTTCGTCGACCCGAACATCCCTCTCCGCCGCGTGGAGGACATCGAATACCCTGGCAAGAATCACCCAGCAGCCACGGAAATTCGAGCTGGTATGTTGGAGCGCAAGAGCAAGTATCTCAAGTCATACACGCCGGGTTGGTATGTGTTGTCGCCAACGCACCTCCACGAGTTCAAGTCTGCAGAGAAGATTTACTCGCAGCCACCCGTGATGTCGCTCTATCTGCTCGACCAGAAACTTGGCTCGCACTCGGAGAGAGGATCCTCTTCCAACAAGTTCATGCTCAAGGGCAAGCAGTCCGGTGGCATGCACAAGGGTCACAACTGGGTGTTCCGCGTCGAGAGCTATGACACAATGATGGCCTGGTTTGAGGACATCCGAATGCTCACGGAAAAGACCGGCGAAGAGCGCAATGCGTTCGTCCGCAAGCATGCTAGAAGCGTCAGCGGTACGAGCGATCGCGGTACGGTGAGCAGCGATGGTCTGGAAGAGGACGAAGCAGACCAGGTGCCCTACTCCGCCGACGCGGCGAGCCTGGCAGAGCAAAATCCCCCGGAGCCAAAGCCTCAACGACCGCAGCCAGGTGAGTGAGTGCTGCCCCCTTTACATTGTTGCGTTGCGTTGCGTTCTGTTCTCACACCGGTTCACCGTTAGGCTGACGTGGTGATTGTTGCGTTCACTAGGCGGACGATTCCCGTCTGATGTTATGCTGCGCAAGACGGGCACCATGAGCGACGGCGCAAACTCGAGCGATGAAGATGTTGGCGCGATTGCTGCCGGTGCTGCCGGTGTAGGCGCCCTCGGCGGTGCTGCTGCGTATGGTGGTAGAGATCCGTACCATATGGATGGTGTGCGATCTGCCTCTGCATACACCAGCAACACCGCTGATACTTCCGGAGCCGGGACCTACATGGACTACGGCAATCCAACCGAGCAGCAAACCGCTCCGGTACAGACTCAGACATATGCCCTCCCAACGCAAGCCGCCCAGCCCGTCAACCAGCAACAGCCATCGTCTTTTTTAGGCGGTAATCCAGCGGATGACTCGCTGGCCCGACACAACTCGGCATACGGCGACTGGATGGCACCCGCCGCTGCTGGTGTCGCTGGTGCAGGAGCTGGCGCAGTTGGCATGGACGCATACCGCCGACACCAGCGCGATGCACAGATCCCAGAGACTGACAACATCGATCATGCCAACGTCGCTGCGGTCAACACCAACAAGGATGTCTCTTCAGGCACGGCTGCTGCTGAAGCAACTGGTGTCGGCAACGTCGCCGCCATCCCACTCGGGGGTCACGAGAAGGAGGGAGCGCACGAGACGGGTCACTTCTTCCCTCAAGTCGTTCGCCACGACACCGATATCAGCGTCTCACACCTGCACGTGCCGGGTAAATTCCCACGTCAGGGCAGCAAGGGCTGAGAGGCTTTCCAACAAGTCCAGAAATATAACAGAATGGTACACAGGTCGACGACAGCACAAAAGAGGGGAAATCAAGAGAGACACAGATGATCTTGGATGGAACAAGTTGGGGTCTTACGCATTGAAGTTTTGGATCGCGTTTGCTTCTTCCTTTCTGTACACATGCATTAGCCACTTTGCTTGCGGCAGCGCCAGCGCTTTGAGGTGCGATGAGCGGATGCAAGCATTACTATGATATATATCCCTAGGTCGAGCGTTAGTAATCATGATAGTCTTTGTTGGACTGCGAGCCATACCTCTCCATCGTGTCTCTAGTCGATGCAGTAAAGCATCTCGCTCGTCGATACGACTCGTCATCATCATCTCCCGCTCAATCATCTCAATCTCGCATCCCTTTGCCTCTCAATCCCCACCAACAACCCTCCCCCTCTCCCTCGCATCAAAACACCTCGTCCCCTCCCTCAACGCGCTAATCAACATCCCCACACTCCTCTCGCCATTCCAATCGCCCGCAGTCCGTAACTTATCCAGATCATTGGCGAATTCTGTCGTTGCTTGGCGGAGGTAGAATTCTTCGAAGGCGGCGTCTATGTCGACCTTGGGTTTGGATTTTTCTGTGGGGAGGGGGATGGATGTGTTGGGTTGTTCGACGTCGGAGGAGTCGCTGGATGGTTCTTGGTTTTGTG
Organism: Zasmidium citrigriseum; assembly: GCA_002786025.1. Lineage (NCBI taxonomy): Eukaryota > Fungi > Ascomycota > Dothideomycetes > Mycosphaerellales > Mycosphaerellaceae > Zasmidium > Zasmidium citrigriseum. Next base: position 789,599 of record NHNW01000005.1, on the reverse strand, counting down.
CTTGAGTGGTCGGGGGTGACGAGGTTTTGGTTTGAGAGGCGACGCTCTCGTTATCCGACGATGAGGAAGAGGAGGATTCGACTGTAATCCATCAGTTCATCTCCTCAAATTTTCCAACGCCTTCCCTCGTAGAAAGAGACTAACCTTCCGTCCTCGACTTCCGCTTATTCTTCCTCGCCTTCTTCTTCTCGACCTTCTTTGGGGGCATGACGATCGTGTCTCTCAATTTTTGGTTGGATGATCTGAACACTTGAAGGTTTGGCCGAATTCTTGGGACGTGAAGTCGCTCGGATTGTGGCGCAGCAGGCTTGGCTTGGCGTGGTTCACATGTCGAAAGACGGTCGTCTCCTTTTCATCCTCATACATCAACATCGTGCAATATCATCGACCATTCTACGACTGACGGCGGACGAGGACGAGGCCACAAAAAGACGACAACGGTATCGAGAGTGGACGACATTCATTAATCCGATTCAGACATTAAGGCTACCCTGAGGACACATCTATCATGACTTTCGCCAAAAGAACAACAAAAGGACACCCGGCTCCAGAATCAGAAGCGACAGGTTCCTAAAAGAAGCGCGCAAAATAGGGTATCTCGACGCTTCGCAAAAAGGAAGGCTATCCAAGGGAGCCGCGCCATATTCATGCAATCAGGTCCCCGTCTCAAAGATCGACTTTGAAGCGTATCCCCCTCCTCATCTATCCAAAAGGTCATAGGTCTCGTGAGTAAGTCTTCTCTTTCTTTTGCTTTTCTTTCGGCCGCCGCAGCAGACTCAGCTGCGCAAAGTGCGGGTTCATGCTAACTGTCGTTTCGGGCGTCGAAGTTCGATCATGCTAACGGCTTGCCAGCAGCGGCTCTTTCTTTTCGCATCGCCCAGCCCTTGATGGCGAACACGACGATCTCCCAGCCGAGGATGATGCCCGTCAGGCCCATCGACACGGTGAAGATGGTCATGGCGTCCAGGCCGTTCGACTCGATCGCCCAGACGACGTCCGAGGCGCTGTTCATGAACAGAATACCGCCGGCGCACAAGCAGAAGCTCGCCACGATTTCGCTGGGCGGTCTCGATGGGAAGTGCGACGTCGGGGGTTTGATGTAGAGGGTGATGTACGTTGCGGCGCGGGCGAGGGCGAAAGCGCTGAACAGACCTCCCCACTGCGCGTGCATCATCGTGCTCACCATGCTCTTCTGGTGGTGTGCTCCCATCATCATACCGAGCAGCATGATTGTGAGGCCCGGCATTGGATTCAATGATACCCGGTAAGTCTTTGGCTCTTCCCAGCGCTGATCATGATCGTCCGGCTCTTCTACGGCTCCACTTGCGGCGAAGCGGGAGGCGCCTGCAAGACCACCCTCCTTGCTCTTCTGGACCTCGACCGTGGTGTTGGTCAAGTTGAGTATCCATCTTGATTCAATCAACATACCCAAGAGGCCGCCACCGAAGAACAGGATGGTGATGCTGAGGTGCTCGAGGTCGGATGGCGTCCATTCGCTGCCCCAGTTGTTCAGGTGCTCCAGGAAGACATTGCTGGCGCCGTACAACCAGATGACGAATGATTCGGTGAATTCAGCCGATGGAACCATCGACTTCCATTTCGACACGAGCGGTCGCTGCGGTCGGACGTTCCAAGCCCAGCCGAACTCGGTGAAAGCTCCCATCCATCGGCCAAGAGTGAGCAAGCCGTACCAAACGAAGATGCCGCCCTTGATGTAATGCGCAAGACCCGAGAAAATCTGTCTGTCACGGAAGAGGCCACCAGATACGATGAATCCGGATGTCAGCGCTGCGAAGCCCAGGAGCATCAAGAACTTCTCCAGCACGATCTGGCAGAAGCGAACCACCTTGGATGCGCGTTGCGTCGAGAAGCGCTGGACACTCTTCGAGATGAATCGGTCCACCCTGTTGTTGCCGAGAAATCCTCGCTTCTCCGGCTCTTGCTCATGGTCATCCTCCTCGAAGTCGTCGTCCATGGGCAGCTCGGGCTTCTGGTACACAGAGTCTGAGGAGTTCTGGCGCGAACCGAACAGCGAAGCCGAGTTGCGCTCCGTCCCCTGTCCAGAGTCCCTTGAGTGTCTGGGTGGTGTCTCGTCATGGAATTGGTTGTACTCCGCCATCCTTTGCGAGGTCAAAGGTCTTCCTTGCTCCAACGATGCCCTTCGCTTGCTCTTATACTCGCCATAGGCGACGTAGAACGACATGAGAGTCCAAGCAATGGTGAAACCGGTTACTGCCCATCCCAGAGGATGGTGAGAGTTGTTGGGGTAGAGGTCGGGTGTCGAAGCGTTGTACACGACTGCTGTGAACACACCGAGCCCATTCAGGATGTGGAAGAAGATTTGCGCCGGGAGATGGTACCGAGATCGTGCAATGCTGAGCATGATGGCCAAAGGCATGGCAATGAACCACGCCAGGACCATCAATACCGTATGCGCCAGGTTCCATCCGAAGTAATGCGGATGGCGGAAATAGCTCTCCAGTCTATGCGCAATCGCCGTAGGAGAATCTGGATCGATCGGGGTCACCTTCGGTCCCTCCATGTCCATGTCGCCGGACTCATCGCCATGAGCTACCACCAGTGGCAGCGCCCCCAAGAGGAGCGCTGCAGAGGTTAGGAGGACTGCGCTCCGGGCTCGCATGGGTTTGAACCTCTCTCAGGGTGTTGTCGGAGGACTGCTGTAGGTCGTGAAGCGATTGAGGGTACTGACTGTTTTCTAGGCGGAGGAAAACAGCTGGCAGAGCGAATGCGACGAGGAGGATGTGGGTAAGCTTTACAATAGGTGCTTATGGGCTGGGCGGAAAGCACGCAAAGCCAGACGCGAGGTCAGCTGGTATGGAGAGGCGGAGGGCGGAAAGCAAGAGGGAGGAAAACAGCAAGGTCTGCTGCAGCAGGCGCTGGACGGGGATAATAAAAGGTGCTCAACAACTGCGAGAAGCAGAACCAGCACATCCGCGCCGGTGACTACATCGACAACGCCGTGATCGATGCCGGCCGCCAGGCACCGTCGACGCTGTTCCGCTCTCGGCCCAGACAAGGTAGTAGGTATGTCATATGTCAGCAGGCAGGCAGGAAGAGGAAGCGTGAAGACAGCCGCACACATCGCAGGCCGGGCAATTCTTGCTCACCACCACCACGCCCAACTGACGTCTGCAGGAAAGAGCTCTCGAAGCTGCGAAAGCCGGTGCCAGCAGGCGGCGCCAGCGAGCGGCTGGCTGCATGCCAAGCACCGTTCTGGCGTGACCACTGATCCCTACCATCCGCCGCCTCCCGGTCCAATCCAACCCCAAGGGCAACACCGACTTCTCGACGACGAGCCATCGTTCAGCGTGTCCGGCATCCAGTCAGCACATTGGTCGGATCCAGAGCCTCTTCTGTCTGTTTCTTCCTCTTCACGCGCCTTCGGCGTCCGCGTGATTCCGAGTCCGACGGCCGTCCATACATCTTCCAAGGCAAGGTTTGCGATTAGCTATTGCTTTCCTTTGCTGTCACCGCCTTTGCGCATCATCAGTCATCATGCCACGATACCATCGGGCGACGTTAAAGAGTCAGAATGCGCACATCCTTTTGCGGTTCGCGAGCTGACGTTCCTGTTCCGCTTCTCTGGTTCCGACCGAATCTGTGGCGCCATCAACGTGGTCGCCGCGAGCTGACAACCAAGTTACCAAGACATTCGCTCGCCACCCAAACGGATCGTATTCGCACGAGAACGAATATCTCAGGTCACGGTCTCGTCGATGCTGTTCCAAGCATTTGCACAACTCAACATGCGCCGGCCCCCTCCCTCGGATTGTAGGGCTGGCATGCGGTCAGGTCCAGGATGAATGTTGCACATCCCGCATTCGGCCGTAGTCGCAGCGAAGCGAGAGCCGCATCACATCGCCGCGAGACCGACGGGCACTTGGAGATCGCTGCATTAGCACCTTTGACATCCGCATGAGCCGAATATGGTGGGTTGCACAACACCCAGTCTTTCTCTGATCACGAAGTTTCTGCGTTGTCGGATCGGTTTCTCGGAAGCAAAGTTCTGCTTCCTTTGGCGGTAATTTTGCTTCGGTCAAGCATCGCACGTGTTGTCAGTACCACGGTGATGTCAGAAACTTAACTCCGAGTAGTAGCTGCAGACGTCACATCACAGGCGTGTCCTCTCATCCTCAGGTAAGCACTCTCCTCCATGGGGTAAGCCATGCTCGAACTCCCAAGCCTGAGGCTCTTCTGTACGTTTTCTTGGCCATAGAATCGACACATCAGCTCTTGACGTTTCAAACGCACCTTTCGTACAGCGTCCGATCATCCATCACCGCCAAGCTCTTCGAAGCTTTTCACATCGCTGCATATGCAAGAGTGTAAAAACGAAGACTGGAGAATTCTCGATTCCCGCCACCACCGGAGTTGGGTTTCCGCGCGCATCCCATCACATGCTGTTCATCACCTGATGCCATCGAATACTTGGTCGGATCGAATCGATGAAGCTGAATTGCCAAGTCGGATATTCGCTCACAAACTGACGGACCTGTCGCCGAAATTTCCAACAGTGCATTCTTTCTGACACGAACACGATCCAAGACATCGCCACCCCACGCCTTCGCAATTGTAATAATGAAGACTTCGTTGACATGTCGCGTGCAGCCAAGACCTCGATACAGGCTTCCCCATCCCCTGCCAGGAAGGCAATCTTCTCGGCGATTTGCTTTTAGGCAGGCCTTCCACGAACAGCCGCAGTCGGATCGCGGAGCCTCGTGAAGTGCGCGGGAAGAATGGGGAGATCCTTGTGCATCAAATATTGATGGAGGTGAGCTTGGCGCATCACCGCGCGTTCCGACTGTTAAGGTCGTTAGGTCTTGTTCGTATGTCGTGTGGATGGGTCCTCGAGACGATGCGGGTGCAGGTAGGCGGCAGGATTGCAAGGATAGAAGCTGAATCGGTAGACGGACGAAATTAGTGACGAGGCGGTTGTCCATGGACGGTCGAGCGCGTGATATGTCTGACGAGGAGCGCGAGAGGCAGTGGTGCTGATGTGAGGTTGAAATAAAGCTCGTGACCGTGCGCTGGTCAAGACAGAATCTGTATCAAGAACGGCAGGCACGTCCCAGTCCAGACTGTGATCGGAGCGGAAGGAACGATTCATGTGACAGTTGGCCAGAGAGAAAAAGAAGTTCAATTCAACGACTTACTGGCATTTCGCTCGGGTCGCTATCCAAACATACTGCTCGCCTAGGATGGTATCCGCAGTGAATTCTCCGGTGATAAATGGATCGTTCTCTCTGTACAATGTATGTTGAAGCACGCTCTTGCTATGCCTGGGGATACGCCCTTCTTCGAACTGGGTTCTCTCAATCCACATCGTTCTCACTTGTCGTCGTAGCAGGCACCTCCTGCTTCTGCTCAGGATAAATGTTCAGCCTTCCCATAGGTCCAATAATACCCGTCCGGTCATACAGACTCCTCGCGCGGATGTAAGGGTCCAGCTTCCAGTAATTCACAGCCATCTTCTCGGCGAGCTCGTTTCTCTCTGCCATCCGGTCCTCGCCCTTGATCCATGCCAGCGTCGCGCTTTCGTAGGCTTTGCAGTATTCTCGCCTCTCTGCCATCAGGGGCTCCTTATCCTCCGGCTTCTCGAGCAAGGCATCCTCGCCCTCCTTTGGTTCGACGTACTGGTACTCCCAATTCTCGTCGCCGCCGAGTTCTTTGGGCATCCGCGTTCGAGGTATCCACTCTTCGAGTTCCTTCTCGTTGGAGGCGAAATGTACTTTGCCGGCAACTACGGGGTCCAGCCAGCCTTTGATGATTTTCCAGATACCTGAGAATATCCAAGGCGCTTTGTAGACGAGCACGCTTCCAAGGGATTCCGGGTAGTTGGCTTCGAAGCATTTGATCATGAACTTGACTGGGGTGTAATCCATGTTGGCCATGCTGAAGTCAGTCATGTCGAAGACGATTGTCTTTGGCGTCTGTTAGAGATCGTGTGCAAGCCCGAAAGTATGCTCTGACTTACCGCTGTGTCAACCGGCGGCCGCAACATCATGCGCGCTGTCTCTATCGTGTATACCGTGAACCGCTCCAAACTTTCCTGGCACTGTTCGCCACCGTGGTGTAACCTCACTCGCACATAACAGCAAGGCCTGCCATCCTTGTCCAATCCATGAAGAAACGATTTGCCCATTCGCATCTGAGCCAAGAAGTCTTCGCCAAGCTTCTTTTCAGATGCATTATCCGACTTGCTCTGCTTGATCGCATGACCTTCACCCCGGATCATGATGTCGTCGTCCACGTGCATGTCCTTTAACCGCCAATGTAACGTCGACAGAGCCATGACTTGCGCAGCATGTACATCCCATTTCCTCGCGCGCAAGAATCGCAATAATATCGCATCGGGGTGGTCGTGCTTGGTCATGTTCCAGAAAGCCTCTCTTATTTGCTCCGGGCTCATGCTCGCAAGTGCCTGCTCGTACTCCTTGACCTGGCCGTGCTTGTCGTTATCAACGCCGCCAGTAGTGGGGCTCGTCGGCTCCTCTTCATCTTTGCCTTTCCCTCTGATCCGAGACATCAACCCGCCTTTCTTCTTCTTCGGCGTGGTGTCCGGCGAAGTCGGCGTCCTTGAAGGATTCAGAGTTCCATTGGCTTGCGCCTCTGAGACTTCTTCATGTGACATTCCAAAGAACTCCAAGTTCGTCGCCCACATCTCCTTCAGCTTGGTCTCTTGTTCCGCAGTAAGATTACCCGGCCTTCCGGGGAGATTTTGCGCTGCCATGGTATAGAATGCTGGATGTGCGCCAAGCGCAATAGCGGCGATGGAGGAAAGGTCTTCTTCTGTAGATTGCTGCCTGGGAGCTTCTTCTTTTCCTGTGTATGCTATAGTCGTATACGCGACAGCTAGAGAGACAACCGCGGCGATGACGAGGGTCCTCGGGTCGATCGCAGAGTGTTTCGCAGAGGTGAACTGTGGCTCAGCTATGCGCGAAACTCGATAGTTTGCAGCTGAGCGACGAGGAGCACAGCTCCAATGCGGTTGCCTGAGGGGCGGGCGAATACCAGAGGAGAACGAGCAGAGTGTACGGTGATGGCGGAGTTGGCGGCTGGCTGAGGACATGTAGTAGTAGGTGGCGGAGGTGGAGGGAGTGAGATGGATCTTAGACGAGCGCGAGGTGCATGCGGTTCCTGCGGATCTCTCCAGTTTTCCTGGGCTGATGCAATGTCATCAATTCGGAGGGGCCAAAGCCAGCACTAACGCGTGTTTGCGCGTCTAAGCCTCAAACAAATCAACAACACCACACAATCCGACTATCAGCAGCACAGAAACGTCTCGGAATGGCCTCGGCGACGACGACTCCGGTCGACAATCACAATCGAACCTCGTCGCATTCCCATTCTCGAAGTCGGTCAGGCGCAATTCCCTCCCGGCCAACGACCCCTCTGCGTCCTCCATCTCGAACAAGTCTACGAGCATCGCAGACGACACCCACAGCCGGCTCAACACTAGGCGGCAATGATTTCCCACTTACCACTCTCGAGCCTGCATTTGGCGAGCTCAGTGATGCAATGGCCGATCTGGAAGCCAACATGATGCATCTTCAACTGCTGAACGAATCGATATCTCGTTTCAACGAGAATTTCGGTGCCTTCTTGTATGGCATGAACATGACGGCGTTCTGCGTGGATTTCCCAGAGGTAAGCGTTCCCACAAGCAGATTTATGAACGAAGCCTGAGTGACTCCAGGCACCTATTCCGCAATCCTTTTCACGGCATCAAACGTCCTCCAACCCTCTCGAGAACTCGCCTTTTCCGCAACGAACTGCTGCACCGCCGGATACTGAAGCCACATTCTTGACTACTGACACTTCATTCGTCATGAATCCTCCCACGAGTAGCAAGCCCAGCAGCAAATACAGTTCTGTACCGCCTTCGACAGCAAGCTCCAGAGGCGCTGCAGCAGGGCGAGGTGCGACTGGAAGAGGTCGGGCTGGAGCAAGTGGAATCGCCAGAGGAAATAGTACGAGAGGAGCAAGAGGCGGTGCGGCTGGCAGAGGGAGTGGCATCGCGAGAGGTGTGCCGAGAGGGCGAGGTGCGCGATGAGCACTCATTGAAAGCAAGAGGTAGAGCAAGATGGAGGTGTGAACGTTTGCCGGGTAATAGACTGCCCTGTCGATTGAAGAGATGTACGAGCTCAGAACCAGCGGGACTGTGCGCATGGAAAATAGCGTTCTAACGACGGCCAACGTCCTGCACAGGCCGAATGCACGAAGCGCAACCCCTGGATCAGTAACTGCTGGAGCTGAGAAGACTGGGAACGAAGGCCATTGAACACTGCAATCAACGCTTCGATATATACAACCGCTACAGACAAAACTCTCGAAGAGCAGAAGGGTATCGCCATTACCACCAACACAAATCGACATAATCATACAACAATCATTCCGTCGTCAAATCATCAACCTTCATCAATCGGTCTAGTGGTGGCCACCCTTGCCGTCGGTGCCGTGCATCCTCCTGGTGCCAGCAGCCTTCTTGCCAGGTCGACGAGTGAGCGAACCACGGAGCTTCATCATAGCGCCAGACATTTTGTCACCCATGCTACAACGAGTCATTAGCGATCGATCAAACGAAAGAGATCCAAGTCGGTCTTACCTAGGCTTCCTCCTCTGGTGTCGATGAGGAGCAGTCGTCGAGTGGGTACCGGTGTAATGTGTCTCGCGGTTGCTAGCCATAGGACCCTCGCCGCCATGACCGCGATGACCGTATCCCTTGGGGTGCGTCTTCGTGGTCTGAGTCGTGGTGGTAGTGCCCGTGATTGGGTTCGTCGACTGCGAGGTGGTGACCTTGGCCTGGTTCTTGTTCCTCAGACGAGAGAGGAGAGAAGGCTTCTTGCCAGTGCGGGTAGCAGTCGTTCGTGCCATTGTGGTAGTGGTGGTTGTGTGTATTAAACTTCGTTGGTAGGCTAATAGTTGGTGCTTGGTAGTGTAAAGTTGAGGAAGTGAATGAATCGTCCCGCGGAGCACGGTCTATATATTCACGTTTCTTTGTCCTTATCAAACCACTGACGTCGTTATGCCCACAACGGGTGCAAACTTGGTATGAAACCAACCACGCCTCGTCGAGCAATTGATCCCCGTTGGAACAGACGTCAGAGTCCGGGGAAAGTTGGTTTAGAGTTGGCAAGCGCAGATGATCTAAACTCTATTGGGGATGTGAAGTGCCAAGATGACGAAAGAGGACGGTGTGGGTGGTGGACTTCATGTCTCTTGTCTTCCTCTTCTTTTCAACATTCTGGTAGTTCTGAGGGCTGAATTGCACATGGTAAACACAAAATTATCGATACTATCTGATTCCACCCATCGCGATCTTTTTCTCACGCCTGTCAAGCCCTTCCTCCAGCAAAAGCAGACAAAATCCCTCAATCTTCACAACGATCCCGAATCCCACCTCCCTCAAACCTAAATACCCTCCCGATCGTGGCTACATCCTCCATGAGGCGCAGCGGAGTCACACCGATTGTTCGATCTCACTGTTGAGCCACTGTCAGGTCGTCAGCAGCCACTTTCACTGTCGATCATGGCGCTGAGCTGTGGCATGCCATCATCACGAGATGACCGCCATTACTGTATATGGCATGGCTGTTCGGTTGATCGAGCCCTTTTGGTGCGGTGGTGGGTTGCGTGATGATGGGATCGCGATGCTGAGTTTGGTGACGGGAGATGTTAGAGTGCCACAGTGACTACGCTGACTATGGCGACTTCGAGAAGAAGTGGTACGTGACATTGGTCATGATCTCTATTACTGCTAAAGATCTGTTGCCGCCGCCGATTGTTGCTAACTACTAGCTGTTTAATGGTTCGCCAATCCTGTGTCGAGTCTCGCAAACGCTCAACGTCCAGACAGCGAAATCGAAAGAACTCGGTCACTGCCATTTTCACCCTCGCTACACGATGGTTTCTCTCGATTCATAAGTCTGCTTTTCATCCAATCGCTGTATATCCTCCGCTGCATACAGAGCGCAAAGCTCATCGAAGCTTGGCGGCTCCTTATTCTCATCATCTGTTGGCTCGTCAGCGTTGCAAGTACCGCAGTGTCAAGAGCAGAAAACATACCAAACTGCGTCAAGCTAATAAAAATCAGCGCATCGACAAACCCCAGAAGAAAAAAGGCAACGATCCAATCAGGAGTCACCATCCATGTGCCCAGCCAGGCAAGCGGTGGAATGACCGCAGTCTGCACGTCTCCTGGCTCAGTGGATGCCACGAATCCCTCAATGACAACGAATGTCATCGCGGCCAAGGCAACTCCAATGGTGCAAGCACACATGATGGCTTTGAGGAGAAAGTTCCGGTGCTCGGGTCGAGGGTCGACAAATACCAACATGAAAGCGCCTGGCAGGAAGACAAGTGATCTGATCGATAGGCTGATGGCTAAGATTTGCCAGCCAAAGAAGTAGAATGCCGGGATCTGTGAGTATTCGGAGAAAGTCCAGGTCAATGTCATCTTCTCGACCTTCCTAGCTTTGACTATGAAGTTCCGTTCGGGTTTGTTGACGTAAAAGGCGCCAGCAAGCGGGACATTAGAAAGTGATACTGCGAGAAATTCTATAGGATTGGTAATGTCGGACCAGTACGCCAGCATCAAGGTCAGCAGCAAGATGAGAGCTTTCAGAAGTGAAGTGAAGAAGTTCGGGCACCGGTCCTCGATGTCGGCTAGTGTGCCCAGCAGCTGGCTCTCCGCAATGCTCTTTGAAACGTCGGATGGCTCAAATTTGCGTTCATATTTCTTAACATGCCGCGTGAAGGCCCACGCCCCAATGGCCAAAAGGCTGAAGTATCCGAGAACCCAGACTCCGGATATGATCATGGGCTATGAGCAGTCAGCTTTCGTTATGAATGACAACGGGCATGAGGAAACGACTGACCATCCAGTCAATAGGCAGTCTTGGGGCGATAGGATTGCCAACGCGATCAGTCGTTATCGTGAGAAAGGCCTGAGTACCGGTATGTGGTATCGTCATGGTCACCGGATATGAGACGACTGGCCAGGGAAAGGCTGTTCCGGTAGTCGTGTACCAGCCGCTCGTGGTCCATGTTCGTGTAGTAGAGGCCATGATGCTGTGCTTGAGACTGATATTCTTGCGGATTCGTCCAGGCAGAGGAGTTTACCTGGGTCTAAGTAGCAGACTGGCTGCAGACTAAGCCACCTCCTGAAGTACTGAGCTGCTACATTCCAGTGCGTTGTGTAGCGATGGGTTTCGTGTGCTTAAGTAAGGGACAGCTGTTGGTGACCATTTCCGTGATGGTTGTCGTTGCAAGATGAGAACCAGGTCGTTTCATGTAGAGGAAGAAGGCCTATTGATAGGCGAGGCATTTCAAAATAGCATTGTGGCCTCACGACCTCTGGATGCCGGACCCCAAGAGCGTGTCAATGAGTTCTCCTTGTTTTGAGGTTCTCGATTGCCATTGCCCATTCAGTCTTTCATGCTTCAAAAGGTCCGTCGTCAGATGGTCGCTCGATGTGTAATGGCAAGTATGTCCTGCAGAGGTTGTTGATCTTCCGCTCCGTCTGTGGGTGTCTTCTTCCCTCTGTGCTCTGTAGAGATGTGAGTCAGTTGATCTTGCTGCTTCGGTGAGAAGACGTACCACACAGGGTAATGAACAGATCTATGAGCGGCGCTGCAACCATGAACACCGCGATCATCTGTCCGAACGACCACTCATTGTCTTCGGGAGTGTCCAAAACACATACGGTGCCGTCCTCATTCTTGCGGTGTCCAAAGGAGACTGTGCCGTACTTGACGAGGAACACCCATACACAGAGCCATGGGGTTACTACAAATGAGCTTAGAGTAGTCACCACGCTGAAGACTCTAACAAAACGGTCTGTCAAGAATCTTTTCCTGTGAGTCGAGATATATAAAGTTGCTGCGATGCCGGTAATACCAACTGAAATCGCAAGTGCAAAGCCTGTCCATCTGCTGGAGACTCTGGAGTGCCACCCGATGAGAATGGAACCGAGATTCAGAATGCTGATTCCTAGGATTAGGACTGCCTTCCATCGGCGAGTTCTCACGCGTGCTTGGTTGTGCACGAAGAGCTGCCATGAGCTGACTAGAGCGAGCAGGGCGAGCATACTGGCGAGATAGGCGTGCGGGTCCTGCATCTTAGTATAATACGTGATCATGGTACTGACGATCATGGCAATCGTGACAATCAGTTGGCTCAGAGCCATAGTGTCGCCTGATTTTGCCAATATGTCCAGCCAACTGGGTCCAGCGTGAGTCCTGGTTGCAGTTTCGCCTTCTCCTGCTTCTTGGGATTCGTGGCGCCTGCGATCTAGGGTAGGGGCTCAGAGGGAGATTGTAGAGAGCGCCAGTGTAATCGATGCTGATATCGCAAAAGAAGCGAGGATCTGCTGTCTCTTAGATCTCATCCCACATCACTTCGCACTGGGAAGCAAACTTACTCCTGGACCAGCGATATCAGGATCGGGCTCACAGCCTCTTCCCTGAGAAGTCGTTTCGTCCGACATAATTGAGAAAGGAGCTTGAGACAAAGTATCGATTTCGCTGGTCGAGCACTGCTCGTCTCAGGCAGAGAGGTCGCCGGGAGCATGGCTCTTTTCACGTATGCTTGGAAGCGCGGCACTCCCCTTCATAGGTCTGGAATGTGGTGGCGGAATTAGCAGCACGAGGCCGTTCTGGGGGGCTGAGCTGGCATACCACAGGATGCCTTCATGTCGTGTGACCTTGGCTTGCAGAAGCCGAGCACTCACGCACGTCGTCCGCGCACACTGTGTGGAAAATGGCCCCCGCATGCTCCCTTGCTACTCATGCCCGAGAGCTCTGGTGGTTGCATCCATCAACGTTATCCATTGGAACCGCCGCAGGTGACACATCAGCTGGGCCAGAATCAGGAGGCGGCACCGTTGCCTCCCCGTTCTTCTTCGCCTCGTCGGCCTCCTCCTTCTTGACTATCCTGTGATCAGCCAAGTAAAAAAACATCAAAACGGAGAACGTACCCTTGCGTGAAGCCTCCATTGCCGCTACGCACTGCAACGCAAGCATGCCTACGGTGAGCAAGAGTTCGAGCTTCCATCTTCTCTCGTCGATGTCGCACTCTGTGAAGATCTCATTCCTCAAATTCAGCACTGCCCAGATTGCAAAGACGGTCAACGGCGGGCCAACGACCATGTGGTAAAACTTGTCGATTCGCGCAACCCAGCCATTGGATTCCTCTGTGGTGTTCGCATTGCCCTTGCGTCTCTCCATTGGGATGTACAAAAACAAAATCAAACTCGGCAGACCAACCGCGAAAGCAGCGAGAAGTGTTATGATTTTCATCTCGAGCGAGATATTGCCCCATGTTATGTATGCGTGGGTTCCGATGACAACGACCAAAGTGTAGATCATGAGCACCAGCGCATGGAACCAGAAGTCGGATCGATTGGGTTTGAGCGGCGCTGCGCGAGCAGCTAGAGTGCTGAACACGCTCAAGGCACTGATGGAAAGACCGAGTTCCGCGCCCTTGTTGTCTGGGGACTTTTGGTATCGACGTAGGAACAAGCCCAGGAAGCAGAAGGCGGCGAAGAAGTGGATGAGGATCAGATTGAAGAGTGTGATTTCGAGGACTCGACGACGGCGTGAGGGCGATTCTTTGGATGGGCCGTGTTTCCATCCGGTGACGAGGAGGAAGCAGAAGAAGAGGATGAAGAATATGGCGGCTTCGATGAAGGCGACGGCGAGCTGGCAGATGGGTCAATTCAGTCTCTGGACGTGGCGATTTGTGGAGTGTACGTACCACACTAGAGAAAATGTTCTCGCCACGAAACTTGGTACAGTCGGACATCTCTGGGAATGGTATGTCGTGCGTGATTTCTGATGTCAAAGGAGGCTCGAGAAGGGAGGTGCTGGAATTGTAGTAATTTAGTGCCGTATCGTGGTTACACAACAATCTTGCACAGCCCCTATGAGACCGCGTAGGGACGCAAGGGGGTAGATGAAGAAGAGACCTGTATTAAGCTACCTTCTTCTTGGCGTGATTCGTGCTCATGCCGTTTCCTGACTGTGGAAAGGTATGTCATCCACGGAAGGCGCCTTCAGTCCCCCGGTCGTACATCCTCCCCTCGAGAATCTTCCAATCGAGCCGTAGCCACTCAGTGTTTCGTGCGATAGCATGGCTTATCGCCGTGGTGATGGTAGTTGCAGATGTTCTGGCTGCTCGCGGTGACTGCTGGCTTGGGAGCACCTTGGTTGGCCACTGCTGCAAATGCCCTCGCCACATCGAAGAAGAACTCAGCCGTGCTATCGACTATATCCCTAGCTCCTTCATCGAACCATTCAGCCTTGCCATACTCCACCCAGCAATCGGTGATCAGGCGTCTCGCGGGGTCGTTCTTAGTGGTGTGGTTGTAGATGTGTCTTGCCATTTTCTCGGGTGGGACCAGGTTGATTTTTTCAAACAACCAGATGATGCCGTCAACGACAGCGTCTTGAAAATCATGGTCTTGAAGTCTTGAACCCATGGTGTAGAGCTTGATGAGTGCCCACCACGAGTCGCGCGCCAAGCCCCCAGAGCACTCTGTCTGGGATCCATGGATCGAGCCGCTGTAGAGCCATTGGACGTAGATATGGAACTGCTCGGGATCTTCCTCCGGTAGCTTGACTGTACGAGTAGTTTTCTCCACCCATTTGTGCTTGAGAGCAGCCTCGAAGAAGGCCGAGTTGGCGCGCAGTTGTGTCTCATGGATGGTAAAGCGCTGCTCGTTCTCGCCGACAAGGACGGCGACCGTGTCACCAGTCACGCTGAGAGATGGTCAGAACACGAGCGTTATGGCGGAGATTGGATGAAGACTTACGCCGTATGCTTGACACGGTTACCAAAAGGATTGAACGGATCAGCCATTATCGGCCGCGTGCGACGGAGTCGGTTGACGAAGGTGTGTTCGTCACGATTGAAGGCGGGGAGGATGCTCGGAGGGGCACTCTCAAGTTGAGGGCGGGAACGGAAGGGTCTGTGCTTCTACTTGTCGCCTCAGCTCCCTGCGTCGGCCGGGAGAGTGAATCAAGCCCTCTGACCATTTACGAGGCGCCTCTCGGCGGGAAATGGCTCTCCTTCACCTCGCCATCTTTCACAACTCTCACGAATCTCAACGGCGCCAGTGACATCCATTCGCCTCCCCAGCCCTCCAGCTTCATCAACGTCTCCTCGTCCTGCAGGTTCGGCAGCCAGAACCCACTCTCATACTCCAAGGCCTCCTGCTTGATTTGTTGCTCGAGCAAGTTCTGCCTGTTCGACGGCGGCCGTCCTGGTCTCCGCTCCGCCTTTAGTTGCACCAGTTCCTCATCGAGCCGCGAGAGAAACTCCTCCACCAGCTCCTTGATCTTCTCAATTTCTAGCGGATGCAGCGTCTCGGGTAGTCTGTCTTGGAAGAACGCAATCCTGTCCAGCCATGGCCTGTTTGCCTTCTCCCTCGTCGCCGTCACCTTCGCGACTCTCTCGTCTCTCGCCCCGGCTCTGCGCAGTCGTTGAGCATCTCTGCTGTTCTCATGAAGAGCGTTGATTTTGTGGCCCTTCTTCTTGTTGACGTGCTTCTGCACTTTGTTTAGTTTGGAGGGCATTTTGCCTGCTTTTGATGGGAATTGTGGATTTTTGAAGGTTGGAGGAAAATTGATTTGCAGAGTGAGGTGCGACGCGGGGGATGCGGCCGCATCGTCGGAAGTTCCTGCCGCAGCCCGACGCGTTCAACCTCGCGTCACGAGCTTGCACCTTCAGTCTGCTCCAACATTCGACAACTCTCTTCTTTACGCGACATTTGGTTTGCGTGTATTGACCGGCGGCAGTGTACGATATCATGGTCGGCTAATGAGGTCTCTTGTACGCCGGTAATCGCCCAGCAAAATGGGCATCCAAGGTAATCCAATCGAGGCGGACTACAACTTGATATTGATATCTGACACTGCTACCAGGACTCTTGCCGCTGCTCAAGAGCATCCACAAGCCTACCCATCTTCGAAACTTTTCGGGTCAAACACTGGGAGTCGACGCATATGGCTGGCTGCACCGTGGCACCGTCTCGTGTGCCATCGAGCTGGCTGAGGGAAAGCCGACTCGGAAACATATCGACTTCGCCCTACATCGAGTCCGCATGCTTATACACTTCGGCGTGAAACCGTACCTGGTCTTCGATGGCGACTACTTACCCAGCAAGGCACATACCGAGAAGGAGCGCGCCACGAGACGGAGAGAAAGCAAAAGAGTCGGTCTGGAAATGCTGCGAACGGGAAGGGCTTCTCAAGCCCAACTGGAATTGCAAAAGGCGGTCGATGTTACACCTGCGATGGCCAGAGAGCTCATCGAGGAGCTCAAGCGAATGGATGTTCCGTACGTCGTTGCACCGTACGAGGCAGACAGCCAACTCGCCTATCTCGAGAAGCAAGGGACAATCAATGGTGTGATCAGCGAAGATTCGGACTTGCTTGTCTTTGGCGTGAAATGCCTCCTTACGAAGCTGGATCAGTATGGCGAATGTGTCATGGTCAAGCGGGACCATTTCACGGCGTGTCGAGAAATCAGTCTTGTCGGCTGGACCGATCGGGAGTTTCGGATGATGGCGATGCTGAGCGGTTGTGATTACCTCCCAGGTATCGACAAGATGGGACTCAAGACTGCCTATCGTCTCGTGAGGAAGCACAAGACTCTCGAGAGGGTGGTCAAGACTGTTCAATTCGACGGCAAGATGAAGGTACCGGCTGGCTACCTCGAAGCTTTCCAGAATGCCGAGCGGACCTTCTTGTATCAATGGGTGTTCTGTCCAGCGGCGAAGACCTTGCTGAATCTGACGAGTCTTCCCACCGGACTTGAAGCTTCTAGCATGCCATACATCGGCAAGTACGTCGAACCGGAGCTTGCTGCTGGCGTTGCATCTGGCGATCTCGATCCGAACACCAAGCAGCCGATACCTGTTCCGAACAGATTCCAGCATCGAGCAGTCACTCGAGCCAGGACAGTCCATACACCTGATGAGAAGCAAGGGAAGCCGATCACAGAATTCTTCAAGAAGCGCGTGCCGCTGGCTGAGCTGGATCCGAATTCCTTCACGCCGTCACCAAGCCAACAACATCTGCTGGAGTCACAGCCAACCACGTCGTGGTCTGCCTCGCAGGTGCCAGCCGCTCGAGCATTCGGAGCCAGTCGAAGTGGTAACTCGCAAGTGCCATCATCTGCTCCAAACCAGCCAAGGCGGACTGTCACCAATCCTCTACCTTCGATCAATCGCGCATCACCTAAGAGACAGCGACTGTGCTCTGAGCCTGGACTTGCCGCAGCTATGAGTGGCGTCGAAGGTATGCAGAGCGCAACAAGTCGGTTCTTTGCGAAGGCGGATGCTCAACCCAGCCCTTCATTACGCAAGAAGTCGAACCGCACCAAGAGCGAGGAATTCGACCTATGGTCGGACGACTCCGTGGCCGACGCCGTCGCGGCAGCGACTGCTACCCCAGAACCGGCCGTCGGCGGTGGCACCTCATCTCCAAGGAAGAGGAAGAAGCTTGAAGTCTTCGCGGAAGAGGTCGCCGACGAAGCAGATATCAGCATCGGCGACGTTTCTCAGGACACCGTCATAACAACTGCCTCATCCCAGTCTACTCAATCAGCGGGCGTCAACACACCAGACACTTCGTTCGGAAGCTTTGACTCTCCCAAAGAACACAGCGTATTCAGCAAGGGCATCGGTATCAACCTTGATGCATTGAGATACAGCAGTCCGCGAGCACTTCGAAAGTCGACTCCACGGACCAAATCGGCACCACTGTTCGCAAGCACGCCGCTGAGATTGACGCAGCAAGCAGAGCCTTCTGTCCAGGACGCGGAGGAAGATGTATTGACTGGAAAGGAGGAGGTCGCCGTACCAAGCTCGTCACCATTCGACACGAAGGTCACAGCCGAGGTGACATCAAACGAAGTCGAAGACGAAATCATTGACGATGAAGAATCGCTAGAGACGAAGGAAGGACCACACCCTCGACAGACGAGTCCTCCGACGACCAAAGGATCCGAAGACTTGCTGGTCCCCGAGAGCCCAGAAGATACAACGGACGGCGGCGCTAACAAGCCTAAGCTCAGCTTAGGTCGGTATGCTTTTACGGGTTGACTGATGAGATTTTAGACATGTCATTGTTACATGATGCGAAGTGATTCCACACATGATGAGCACAGCACGGATGTTGGAATCGAACGAATGGCTGATGATGAGAAGTTTTGCAAGCGTTGAGATCAATCGAGCGTTCAGCAATAGCGAGTTTGCAGGGATAACGATGTTTCTTCAGATGTTGTACTACAATCGTTTAACAAATGCTAAACTGTTCACAGCAGGTGGTCTAGGGTGTTTCAGAAGGCGTTGAGGCCATCCGGACGAGCAAGCCATATCCGTAACCAGGGCTATTTCGGTTAAGGTTCGTATGTCAGCTGCAGCTGAAAGACGCTGCAAGCCACCACGCAGAAACAAGCCTCTGGGCCTTCAGGTACGTGTTTGGTATTTATCTCCTCTGCGGGGAGCGTAGTCGATGTGGTTAATACATTCGCTAGATCCACGCGGTGGGGAGGTAGGTGATCTTCAGTCTTCTCCCTCACGTCGACCGACACCCTTTCGTTCCTCTACTAGCCAAACCCGTCTCTACAACCGACCTTGGACGAGGAAAACACCCTCAACATGGCGAGCCGCTTCTACGAACACCCCTCGACCCTAACGCCCACCCCAAACGACCACCACCTAAAACCCATGCACCTCTCCGCCATCCGCTCCACCAGCTCCGCCTCCCTAACCTCAACCTACTCCCAACAACAAACAGACGCCTACCACGCCCTTCCCAACGAACCCGACCTCCACACCCTCACCACGCGCGACAGCACCCTCAAAAAACACATCCGCGTCCTGCGCGTCGTCTCCCGCCTCCTCGCCACCATCGTCTCCGCCATAACTCTCGTCCCTTTAATCATGACCATCGTCAAGTTCCTCCAGACAAGGCATGTGTATTTTTTGGTCAACGGCGTGAAGAGGACGGCTTGGGCGAATGGGACGATTACGTGGTATACGTATATGTACACTGCCGTCGCTGCTGTTTCTTTCATTCTGAATCTCATCATTATGGTGAGTTATTTGAAGGGGATCAGGACGGCGAATAAGGCGGCTAGTGTTAGTACTTGGTGGACTTGGGCGGTTATTGCGAGTCATGTTGTTGGGTGGGGGGTTGCGGCAGGGGTTTATCGGTATGGGAAGGAGCCGGATAAGGATGGGAAGGTGAGTGGATGTTTTCTTCTTCGTGATTGCGGGTCTGGGATGCTGATTTTGGTTGTTTTTCCAGCATAAGGATCTTTGGGGCTGGACTTGTAGTGATGCGGCGAAGGAGCTGCAGCATGCTTTGACGAGCGTGGATTTTGGGAGGTATTGTAATGTGCAGGTAAGTTTCAATTCTCTCTTGCAGGGTGATAGTGGTGGTTGGCTGACGGAGTGGTGGTTGTTAGTCGAGTTCGTTCTACTCTGGCATCGCCAATGTTGTACTGGGATTGTTGACGGTCGTGATCACGATTATGGCTTTGGTCAGGACGAAGACGAAGAAGAAGCGGGCGAAGAGGGTGGCGACGATGAAGGCTGGTACTGATTTGGAGCCTTTGAGGTCGTGAGACTGGTATGTCGTTTGGAGAAACGACGCTTGTCGAGATGATACTTCAGCAGAGCCATCCGTGGGCCTGAGCTAATGTTCCATCTTCTACTCTCAACTCGGCGGCCCTTCACCCAGTCCCCTACACTCAGACGGCTCGATCGACTAAACCATTCACATTCAAGTCGTTGCCATTGACGATCGGCGAACGCTCACCGGTCAAATCCCTTGCTTGGCAGCATACTGTCCATCGTTACACAGGGCCAAGCGCCAAAGGAGGTGGCTCATCTTTCTTGACCGGAGGACGCTTTGCGGTCCCTTGACGAATCGACATCGCTTCTTGTGTTTCGTCCCATACGATTTCAGGACAACTTGCAAACCGTCTATCGAATTTCACGCAAACCACGGCAATCCATGCCCACACAGTCGCAATGAATGACCTTGTTCTTGTAAGTATTTTCCGCTCACCTCTCCAGTGGGAACAGTCGTTGACCATCCAAAGCAATTCATAATAGTTTTGTGCACCAACCTAGCGCTTCTCTTAGCGGACATCATTCCCACTCCCGAACTGAGATTCTTCCACCTTTGCTCGCTTCGAAATTGTCAATATGACACGCAAGAGCACATCACAGCGGCACAAAATGACGCCGAGCGTGGACAGCTACGCCCTTTGGACATTCCAGGTACCCGTTTTCCGGCAGAGCGGGCTCCAGCGGCGGCGATGTTTCTGGCGTGGTTGTTGCCCATGGCCCTTGTATACTGGTTCCAAGTCGAAGACCCTAGGATCCTAATCGGCGTATCGTTTGCGTTCAGTGTCATTGTCGGAATCACTGAAAAGCTCGCCGTCCATAAGGCACACAGTTTGAGCGACAGGCGATGGAAGACAATCCTCTTCTTCGGAATCTTGCATGTCGCGCCTTTTGCACATTTCCAGGTCCTCGGCCCAAACAGCCCGCTGCTGGGAGTGTTCTGGATCCTACTCTTCCACATGCTGCCGAAAGTCCACAATCTAATTCTGGAGCATCTCCAAGCGGGACAATGGAGAGTCTTGCTTCCGACTCTGGGTGTCGTGGGATTGTGCCTGGCCTCTATCTCGTTCACGTTTCTTGTCTGGATATCCAAGACTCCACTGGGCATCAGCTCGCGTAAGCAACATGCTTGGTTGACGTGGATAGACAGTTTGGGGCCAGATGAGACGCCTCTGTCTTTGGTGCTCGTGGGATTCTTCGTCTGTCGTGTGGGGATGTTGCTTCAGGCTATACTTCGTGAGTTTTATCTTCGTTTGTGTTCTTGGGATGTGTAAAGACCTAACGAGCTAACAGAGGATTTGCCCCCGAAGCCGTGGACGAGAAAGAATTCCGGCAGTGGCAGGCATTCACACCGATTTGAATCCGCTACGATTAGGGATGAGAAGGCTCGTGAGTCGCAGAGTCACCGCTCAGCTGAGGCAGTCACTGAGGAGAAAGGCGATTAGTGCATTTCTTGGAATCAGAGGTTGAATTTATGAGGTGATCAATAAGCCTTTGACGTCGTGAGGCTGGGTTCACTTCAAGGAGCTCTCTTTCGAAGTCAGATCGAATTGGGCAAAGTCGTTCTTTCCGGCCTGCCCCCGGGAAGGACCTTCTGCACCGTCGCTGCGTTGCCGACCCTCGACGTTGCAACGAATTGTTCATGATCCGTACACTTTCATCTTCCGTTATCTCAGGAAAGGAGGCGCATCAAGCTGGCATTCCTTACTTGGCAGCATCCGCTCCATCGTTACACAACATCTAGGATGCCTGCAACAAGTGGATCAGCGCCAAACGAGGTGGCTCATCGACCAGAGGGCCCCTCAGGTTCTTCGGTGGAACCAGTATCTTCGTCCTTCGTCGAAACGACCAAATTTCTGCACATATCATCTATTGCATCAACTCCAAGGCCATCACCATGAGCTCGCTCGATCGTGATCTACGCTGGTCAGACCGTGAGTCTGGTCTGGACTTTAAGGTATGCCTGTTTGCCCTCTCCGCTCCACCAGACTGACAACCTGGCCACTCGAAGGACTTCCTGGCGTCTGGCTGCATTATGCTCGCACTCCTCGGCTGGTGGACAATCAGGCAGACGAGTACTAAATTCCCATTGGACTTCTGGTCTAGGTGGCAAGATCGAACCGCTGCCGATGCGAAGAACCATAATGATGCTCTACGGGGTACTTTCATTGCCCTCGACGCTCCAGACCTAGTGAAAGCAGCTTCGGGGCTAATACTTCTCGCGTGGATGCTACCTACGGCTTTCATATACTGGTGCAACGTGGAAGATCCTAAGATCGTACTCGGAATCTCCTTCGCCACACTCTTCCTCGTTGGGATGTACTACATGCCTGGTGTATCTGGCCACAATACGATGAGGCGGAATATGATGGTGTACCTGGGAATCTTGCACATCATGTGTCTCGTAGACTTCCAATATCTGGGCTTGTCTATTTTCATGAGCATGTTCTTCATTCGACAACTCCTACGACCCCTGATGATACCCAAACTCCAAGGCCTGGTTGTCGAGCATCTCAAGACGAGGAATCGAGAAGTCCTGAGTCATGGTCTGCGCCTGCTGGCTGTCATCGGCCTGTCACTGGCGTCCATTTCGTTCACCTTTCTCGTGAAGGTGTCGAAGACTCCACTAGGTTACAGCTCGCGGGAGCAGCCTGCTTGGTCGTTGTGGCTGGATAGCTTCGGTCCTGAGAATATGCCTCCGTTTCTGTCTATGCTACTCCAGGGGCTTGTCACTCTCTCTGTGCATGAATTCGTCATTGAGGAGCTTGTCGGTATGTTTGATCATGTTTGCTTTGACAGTCTATGGAATGCTGATGATTTACCAGAGGATGTACCCCCGAAGACGTTGATGGACAGAAAGGGAATTCTGCTGTAGGAAGCACTTCAAAGGGTCTAAATCAAATGGGGAGGACGAGGAGGCGGATCAGTCGAAGGTCTAGTAGGAACAATCGGTGACAGTAAGGGGATCTAGTGTGGGTCTTATTCACCTTGAAACAATCGTCAAGAAGCTATCGACATACGAGAGAAGCACCAGAGAACGACTGTAGCAACATCAACGCAGCTCCACTCAAAGAAAGCCTTCCCTCTATCTATACCCCAGCGAGCCCACCCCTACCCGATAAACAACAAAACGATCGAAGATGTCGTCAAACTCGTAACCATATGGCGTGCTCCTACCACCCCTGTCTAGCCCGTCCAAGCTCAGAGTCATAGCCCAAAGCACTATATAAACCCAGACCGGTAACTAATGCGCTTTGTGCGCATGCAGAACCTCCATCATACTCCTTCGAAACCTCCTGATCCGGCTCGAACCACTCTTCATACTCAGGCTCTTTTCCTTGAAGCTGGGGCTCTTGGCGCTCTCCTGAGTCGGCCATTCTGAGATTGCTGGTGGCGGTGAGAGGAGGCCGAGGGCGGGTTTGCCGAAGGTCTCTTGTTTCTTCAACACTTTGGGCGTGCGGCTTGCTTTGGGAGTTCGTTGGGCATCTTCCATTTCTCGCTCCGAGACTTGGAGGACGCAGGCGGCGACTTCTTTGCGAGAGGGGGCGATGCTGGAAGGGGTCTGAGGTGTTCGAGGAGGATCGATGTATTCTGGGAGGACGATGGGACCGTTTTCTGAGTAAGTCCGATCGATGTAGGTTTGTTTGATGAATTGGATCAGGCGGTCGCAGTCTTCTTCGTTGCTCATCGCACCCAGGCTGACTCGAACGACACCGATGGCTTTGCCGAAAACTTCAGCGAGCGGTTCTGAGCATTTGTGTCCTTCATCGTACGCATCTCGCAGCTCTTTCGGAGACCATTGCAGGTTGGTCGCCAGACCTCCTGGATTGCAGAGCGAGCCACTTCGGACGTAGATTCCGTGACGATCAGCCTCCTTTTCGAAGTCCATGAAAGAGACGAGACCGCCGGCCGCTTTCTGGATGTTGAAGGCGATCGTCGCTCCTTGAAGATGAGGCTCGCCATATATCGAGCTATGATCCTTGTACACTCTTACGACTGGAACGTTGTTCGAATGTCGCAAAGCGATCATTTGGTCATAAAGCTTCTTAATCAAGCGGCTGGTGTGCATCGAAATGTACTTCATCGGAGCGGGACCGTACAGCTTCTTGTGAGTGTCGATCGCCAGGTCGAGAGCAAAGATTGATGTGAAAGGTAACGTGCCATCTTCTAGTCGACTGTGAATCGGCTTCTTCTTGGAATGCCACGAGTCGTTGACAGCAATGACCATTTCGACAGTGCCTCCACCGAAGAACTTGCGGCTTGTCAATACACCCGATGCTGACTTTTTCACAAGCAGAGCACCCAGATTGGGGAAGCCAAAGATCTTGTAGAACGAGAGAGCGACAAAGTCTGGAGCAGCATTCACGTTTGAAAGGTCAAGCTGGGTCGTAGAGACGTAGGCCGCCGCGTCCAGGAGGGTGTACACATCTGCCTTCACACGGTTTCGAATTCGAACAGGCCTTCGCGATGTCAGCAAACAGTCTCCCAAGCCATTCAAGTACAACATACCAGTCCAACGGTAATCGCCTGCCGTTCATGTTCGACTGTGCAGGGTAGGCAAAGAGACCAAGATCATGCGGTGCAGCACCGCCGAGACCTTTGCTATCGATCCAGAGATTGACCTCACGATCGCTCCGGAAGCATCTGTGCATGCGCGTGCCTTCTCTCACACCAACCAAAGATGTGTGTGCATCTTTGTGGTAGCCATACCACCAGTTTCTGCCAGTTTCCGCCGCATGATCTCTGAAGCAATCGTGGACCAACTTGATCGCTGCGGTGGCGTTGGCAACAAATACAAGATCCCACTCCTCGGGATCAGCCATGAAGAACCTTAAGGCTTTCTCTCGCGCAAGTTCTACTCTGGCATCTGAGAGCTTTGAAGGCGCTGACTCTGAGTGAGGATTCCCGTAGAGGTCCTCGGTCATGAGCTGTGCGAATTCATTGGTGAGAGACTTTGCCCATAGCTATCACATGGCTCGATCAGCAGTCGCTCACGCACTGACATATGTTTGGCGTACCGTTGTTCCGGCATGGTCGAGGTATGTTTTCCCCAGGAGCTGCGGGTATTCGAGCAACCTCAGCAGATCCATGCTATCCTCGATCGGGCTTCTAGAATCCCGTGATGCCCATCGTTGTCGCTCCTCGCTAGTCTTGGTGGTGAAGTAGTCAGCCATGGCTTGGTCGGTGAATAGCAGTCAGCAGCGTTCGCCCGACGATATGCACGACTGTGAAGTTTAGGGATGCTGGTCGAAGTTTGCTGGAGGAGGTACTTGTTTGTGCCATGTTGGGAGGGCGCCCGCATTGGCAGCATGGTTTATCGGTCGAACTAAAGTAGAGGCCTTTGTGGAGTACTCATTCAAGGAATGTAGATGCGTTGGCGATAATTCAGGCGCAGTGTGTCGGGCCCGCCTCCCCGTGGCAGGCAGTGTTGCGTTAACATCCTTGCATGACCTCCTCAGCGCCTGGCCCGGGCTTGGACGGTGTGGTAATGGTCGGCATCCCGTCGAGCTCGAGACTGCGGTTGATGGCCGGGCCGCCGGGTGGGGTCTACTTGGTGCTCTATGCTGACGGGGGCGTGCAGCACACGTTCCTCTTTGTGGGGACCCGTGGGCCAACTGTTCTCCAGCAGATCGTGGTCATTGCCGACAGTAGTGCGCGTGCATGTGGATGTCCTGAAATGAAGTCATATTGTCTGGCCCATAAAACTGCGGACTGCCGACATGACCGGTACCGAGAAGCTGCAGCAATGGAGTATGCTCATCTGGAGAAGTCGAGATACCGATAAATGAAGGGAATAGATTGGTGAAAAGTACCCTGGTTGCGAAAGGCCAGAATACATGCCACCATACCATCCAAGGACTAGGAAGCCTTTCTTATCCGCGCGTTGCAAATCACCCTGGCCCCAAAGGGTAAATCAGCCGCGGTGCGAGATACGCGTGTGTATAGCCTGGGGCACCGGACTGCGTATGTTTCATTGCTCTCATCATCCCGAAGATTGGCCATCAGGCTTGCTATCTGCTAGTCGGAAGTCGTTCCGTCAACGGATGGCTAGTCATTGCGGTCTTCGCTCGGGGACGATATTCTGCTCGTAGCGTGCTGTGCCGCAAGACGAGATTCATTTGTAAAAAACCTGGCAAGAACTTGTGCGATCGATGTGGAGTGTAGTCGTCTCTCGGAGAAGTGGATGAGGAGGAGCAAGGTGAAGTCAAATTTCGGCGCGAGCCACCGGGGCTCGTACCTTGGCGATACATCGGCTGTATTGCACGTGACGCAGCCATTAAGACTCCTCGGCATTTGGACGATCGCAGAGTATGTACTTGCTCGAGAGATGTTGGTCATCAACGTTCGACCAAGGCTCGTCCACCAGCTGGACGACGTCATGCTGCCTGGCGTTTCCGCCCTCGTTCTGGTCGTGTGAGGAGAATATTGATTCGCGGGAGGGAGAATGTGACGCAAAGCACTGATTTCCTAAAGGTCGGAGAGATTTTCGCGATGATCAAGGCGCTCGGTCATTCCTGGAAGTTGCAAATCTGGACCGGTGAGTGAATAAGTTGCTCCTTCCACATGTGAGAACGGTAGCTTAAACTCAAATCCAACGTCACCTCACCTTATGACTGATTTCCGTCCGTCAACTTGGCATCCAGAAGCTCTTCTAGAGACATCGATTCCGTTAGGCAGCAGACTTGTTTCGGTTTGTCGTACTGGGGCCGCTTGTTGATGTTTTGTCCGTCCAGAGTGTCGATGTCGCCTGGCAAGGTTACACAACGCCGGCCACCCTGGTATGATTGCCTAGCGAGGGGTGGATCCGACCCCACGACACAAAAGCCGCGAAGATTCATCGCCATTCTCAAACACAGATTCCATCAATTCGCAACCCAGAAATGGGCCAACGACATCAAGTCTTCATCGTTACCAAAGCCGATGGCCGCCATCGCACACTCGCAGCGAACCATCAGCAATGGAGCTATGGGCTTCTCGCACTCCAGCGTTGCAGAGCTGTGATGAAGAGGTGTCAAGCCAATGCAAGTCTCCTGCGGTATGAGATAAGCAAGGCCGAGAAGCTCGATTGGCAAAAGGAAGTTGAGGCGAAGGGCGTGAAGGTGAGGCCATCGATAGCGTATCATCCGTCAACTTTGACTGACGCTCACCAGGACTCTCAAAGGAATGTCTTGTTTCCAATCGCAACGACATGTCTGCTACTAGCGGTGAAAAGCAGGCACATTGAGCCCATCAACATTCTCCCCACCCAGTGCGATAACAATGATGGAATTACCGTCATTGACATCACGGATCCCGAGAGACCGCATTATGCTTTTGTCTCTCTTCCTGATAGCGAGCATAAGGAACGGGTCACTCGTATGATGCCGATGAACGCAGTCGAGTATCTGAAGATCTATGAGAAAAGGTGGAAGTTCTCACCGGAGCTGAGAGAAGTCGTGGATGAATTCAAAGAACTTCCCTTGATCGACGCAGAGACTCTGCATAGCACCTGGCCGCAGCTGGAGTTCTGCGCAAACAAGAAGCATGAGTCGCAGAAACCAGATGCCACAGAGAAAGATGGTGCCACTGGTGCTGAATGGCTGAGAAAGAAGGCTATGCAACTTCTCATCTCACAAGGGTTCAAGAGCGACGTTCGGCGTCTCTCCTGGTTTGAGCATGCGTCGCAGTTGCCTGACTTTCCCGAAAATCTGCGAAACACAATAGACAAGCAGCCCGAGTTGCTCGATGAGCCTTCGGGTCTGGCATTGCTTGAACGAGCTATCCAGGACACCACAGTCATTGACCTGAGACGCTTCTCCACAATCAAGCCACAGCAAATACTGGAGCTCCTGCAGAAGACGAAACAAAAGGTCGTGGTATCTCTACCAGATCTGCCAGAGATGTCTGTTGATGACTTGACGAGTCTGCTCGAAACCGGCAAGCTCCTCGAACTCCACATGGGTGAAACATCGAACATCGATCTCCAAAGCGCATTAGACGCTATCTCTGGAAAATCACTGGATCTATTCACGCATCCCAGCCTGTTCCGGTTGGCGATCGAGCAGACCTACGTCAACCCCCTTTTTCGCAAACTGCCCAGCTTTCCCGTCGGAGTAGAAACGGGCTTTCCAGTCTCCCAAGTTCTCTTCATGCAGCGCCACTACGAGCGCGGCGAGCACGTCCACCGTCTGGAGAACGATACTGGACTGGCTTGGACGAAGACGGTAGAGAAGGAATCCGACAACGAGCCCATTTGGGACGCATACACATACAGAGCACCTCGAGTCTTTCCGTTTTCGCTCCATGGCTCTCTTTTCACGCTCGACCGGCTGTTGGAACAGCTCCCGGGCGTCGTAGCGGATCTGTCCGGGAGGGAACAGATGGAATTCCAAACATTTTTCAACGTTGGGCGGGTTGGCCAAGAGGTAGTACTCGAACACATTGCTTCTCGGGTAAGTGGTCTTGCCAAGGGTCATTTAGCCTCTGACTGACAATCCCGCAGATCGATGACCGAATTTTGCCAATTCCAGCTGAGTCGTTCCACATGTATAGGTGCTACGGGGAGGTTAGCGGAAGCAGGCCGCCCACACCAGAGCCCATCAGAGCTGGCGAGTGGACGATGCTTGCTTTGCACGAGGCGTCGTTCGAATGGAGACAGAGGAGATGGGATGTATCGAAATTGCGGTACGCATTCGTTACACTGAATGATGAAGAGCAATTGAAGGTACTCTCAGTGCGCGAATTCGAAGAGCTCCTTGTTACGGGCCATGAGCTCTACCGGCCCAACGATGTGGCGACCAGAGCGAACTTGGTGGAGACTTTTGAGGATCGAATGAAGTCTACTGCAGAGAATCTGAAGTCTACTGCAGAGAATCAACGCACGGAGGTCAGTTCTTGCAGCGTTGCTGAAGCTGGAGAGGCTGTTGGTCTTCTGGAGAGATACAGAGATCAGGCGGAACAGTGGGTCCGCAAGCACTCTCGCATACAAAGGCTTTGGTATGCACAGTATTATGGAGAGCCTCAAGAGTGATGCGAGATGCTACAATCAAGCGCAATTGAATGTATCTCTAGACTGTACTCTAGAGCATCCTCCGTGCAGTGCTCAAGTCACTTGTTCATCGTGGACGCTGCAGACCAGTGAGTGAGTGAACGACAGCACCTTTCACATGTGAAAACGTTAGCCTAAACTCAAACTCAAATCCAACGTCACTTCATCACAGCGAGCGCCGCTGCAAATGCTGCTCAACGCCATGCTCAGCATCGAAGTCACCTCTTTCCCCCTCAATTAAGGACATTTGTGGTTGTTGAACCAAACACTGGATGCCGCCTGTTAAACTTCCACAAGACAAGCTCTCCTGGCGTCGTTGCCTAGCGAGACGTGGGTCCATGCAGGGCAGCAGCAAGAACAAAAGTCCTGGGCCTCTCAAGCCATTAATTTTCGACATCAAACGCCATCCTCTCGACTTCTTCATCAATCAGAACAGCAACAATGGGGCAACGACACCAGCTGTACATTATTGCAAAAGTCGGCGGGCGCTACCGCACGCTGGCAGCTGTCCATCGACAATGGGGATACGGAGTCGCCGCCGTCCGACGCATGAAAGATGTCGTCGAAGTCCTGCGTGCTAACGGGTCAGCCTTACGGCGAGATTTCTTGAAAGCCGAGAAGCTAGATTGGCAGGCTGTATCAGCATTGGCAGAGAGCAAAGACAACGCCGGTCGGGACGAGTTCAGCAGATTGGCTCGTGAGGCTGAACTTGACGAGTTGAGTAGTAGGTCGGGTACCATTACCAGACGCCGCACATGACTAATGCTGTTGGTAGCGATCTTCCCGTTCACGACCACCTGCTTGGTGATGGGTTCAGGCGTGGACAGTGAGCTACTGCCCATTTCCCATCCCCCAACGCGGTTCGGTAAGTGCAAAATCGGACGAACACATGGCGCACATAGAACTACTAGTTAACACTGCCTTGCACGAGTAGGCAACAACGATGGTATCACCGTATTCGACGTTACAGATCCAGACCAGCCACGCTATGCCTTCGTCTCGCTCCCTGGCAGCGAGCACGACGAAGAAGTCGAGCGCATGGTACCAATGAACGCTGCTAAGTATGTCGATATCTACCGGCAAGAAGGGGAGAGCAGGCAAGAAACACCACACACCGAGAAACTTCTTCAAAGCGTGGCTTCATTTCCTTTGATTGATGCGGAGGCCTTGATTAGCGCCTGGCCAGAATTGCACTTCGAGGATCAGGATCGACATGCAGAGCAGAAGCCGGTCGGTGGCATCGAGAACACTCCCACGGCGTCTTCGCTCAGAGGGATTACGATGCGACAGTTGGTCTTGAAAGGTCTCGAAAGCGACCAGAACGACCTTTGGCTGGAGGAAGCGATGCAACTCCCGGATTTCACTCGTTCGCTCCGTGACATGCTTTATGCGCAGCCCGAGCTAACCGAGAAGCCATCTGGACTCATCCTACTCAAGCATTCGATGCAAGACGAAGGAACGGTTGATTTGATTCCGTTTCCGGGCCTGACGCTTCCCAAGGTCTTAGCAGTCATCCAAGACAAGAGCCACAAAGTCATCTTGTCACTACCCGACATGGCTGATCTCCAAATCCAAGGCCTGAACACTCTCCTCGATACCAAGACCCTCCGCGAATTGCACTTGGGAGAAACCCCAGGACTGACACTCCAGGAGGCCCTCGACGCCATGTCAGGGAGACCTCTACAAGCTTTCACCCATCCAACAATGTACAAAATGCCACTCGAGCTCAAGTATTACAGCTGGGCCGATAGTCAACCAGAACATTTCCCAAGCTATCCCGTCGGAGTAGCTGCCGGATTTCCCGTGTCGCAACTCATCTTCATACAACAAAATGCCGAGTTCACGAAACCTGAGTACCACCTCGATGACGGTGAGGGATTGGCTTGGTCGCGCACCGTGGCAGCAGAGACGACAGGGACAGGACCAAGTAGAATGTCAGGTGAGGAGACGCTAGCAGTTGTGCCATTCCAACTGAAGGACTGCCTTCTCACGCTCGACCGGCTTCTGGAGCAGCTGCCTGGAGCCGTGGGGCACTTCGCTGCGAATGGCCCGTGGGACGTGAACATGTCTCATGAACAAACGAAAGCAGCTGAAGGCATGGCGCTAAGGCAGCTTGCACAGAGGGTAAGTGATCCACTTTGGTTGAAGGTGTTCGATGTTGACAAGTATCTAGCCTGACCATCGTCTCCTGCCAATTCCTCAGAGATCGCTTGACGAACGCAAGAGAAATCTTTTCCGCAGATGTCCACCGAAGGCCGACCACTTCAGACAAGGTGAATGGACGCTGCTTGCACTCCACGAAGCTTGGCAGGACTACAAGACGTCGACCTGGCCGGTGTCAAGACTGCGGTACTGCTTCGTCACACTGGACCACGACGGCCAAGTCATCTCGCTCCCCGTGCGCAAGTTTGTGGATTCGTTGCTTCCCAATGAGATCTATCGATCCGATGATGAAGATACCAGAAGAATGCTGATTGAGACTTTCGAGGGTCGTATGGATCCTGGCGAGGAGGGCCAGACCACGTCCATCAGCCCTTGCGGTCGGGCTGAGGCTGAAGAAGCCGTTCGCCTGATCGACATCCACCGGGAACGGCGCATACAAGAAGACGAGAAATTCAAGCACATAGACGCTGCTCGTAGGGGAACGCGCTTTTG
Organism: Zasmidium citrigriseum; assembly: GCA_002786025.1. Classification (NCBI taxonomy): domain Eukaryota; kingdom Fungi; phylum Ascomycota; class Dothideomycetes; order Mycosphaerellales; family Mycosphaerellaceae; genus Zasmidium; species Zasmidium citrigriseum. Next base: position 758,253 of record NHNW01000005.1, on the reverse strand, counting down.
ATGCCTCGTCGACGGATGCCTTCTCTTGATGGATCATACTAGACCTTGCGGGATGAGCCAGTCGATTGATATGCACATCATAGCGCTCGACATGTAGCGCTCGACATGCATGGCTGGCCCTTCCATGTGCTCCGCATCAGGTCATTTGTGTAATGGCAAATCAACCACCCCTCACATTCCACTCCTCACTTGAACCGCACCATATTCTGTAGCCTCTTTATAAAATTTCCCAGCCAACTTCGATTCGGCAATTCCTCCAATTCTTTCTTCAAATTCGTGTAGTACTCGGGATTGCTGTTCGGCTTGAGTAGCCTCTCCTGCAGTGGGAATTGTTTGGAGAAGGCGTTGTCGAGGAGCAGATATCCGGCATTGACTTCTTTCTCCTCGGCTCGGTAGGGAACTGGTGGGTTTTGCACGCGGGATTGGAGGACTTTATCGAATGTTCGCTCGGGACGGAGGTTGTCTTTTGGCCAGCGGGTGAGGAGGCGGGCGTAGTGGGCGGCGATGGTCTCAATAATTTTTAGTATGGAGAATAGCTATATCTTGAAAATCACATACCTGTCTGGACATTTTGGAAGTTGTTTGGTAATGTTTGATGAAGAGGCAATGGAAGAGAATCGATGGAATCGAAAGCATCATCGAAGTCGCGAAAGTCGTTCCTGCCCCAGGCACCCCTGCAGCTCTCCCGCGGCGTCACCCGTAAGAGGAAGGGACGGGTCTTGAATTCTTGAGGGAACAACGTCCCGTCGTGTGAGCATTCACCTACCCATTGTAATGAGGAGACAACGCGTTCTGAGGGTCAGTAACTCCATCAATTCCAATGACAATTTCATTAATCAATGGCAGGCTTCCTCAGCGCAAAACCTCTGCATCTTCTGTGCCTGTCGACTCGGCGTCAACGTTCCTCCATCCCAGGTCGCTCCTTTAATATCTCCTGCTCCGAGAAGGAATTTTAATACCAGGCCTGCTCCGTTGCAACAGTCTGCGGCGGCTGCTGCGGCTCCCAGTCACGATTATGGAGTTGTCAATAACGAACCGCCTTCTTTCGTCTACGATCCGAATTCGAGTCTCACCAGATCGGAGCAGATTGAGAAGGCTCGCAGGCTTGATGTCGTGAGGCAGCGAGAAGCGTTGGAGCAGCAGGAGAAGAGGCAGCGAGAAGCATTGGAGCAACAGGAGAAGCAACAGAGGATATGGGAGCAGGAAGAGACCAGGAGAAAGGCAGCAGAGCGCGATGCTGCCAGAGATTCTGGACGAAATGCTCGCCGGGATCAGCCGAGAACAGGAGGCCGTCAGGGATACAATGGAGATAGACAGACGGCAGAACCTTTTCCCTTCGAGTCTGCGTCGGACCGGCGCATTGCAGGCCGCTCCATAGGACAGGCAATGGCTAGTCGAGGGCAGACCCGAGGGCAGGCGCGAGAGCAGAAGCGAGAGGAATATGGGGAAAATCGACTTTTCAGGAAATTCAAAATGCCCGACAACAATGTCTTCCGGAAACCTGGGGCGACATCTGAACGGACGGGGCAGCAGGCTTCTACAAGGCAGGGAGGGCCTAAGAAGAAGGCGCTTCCGAGCTTTCTCTCTTCTACAGATACTACAGCACCGATTTCTCATGCTTCGACTGCATCTGGTTGGGGAGACGGAGGTACCGAAACTATGTCGCTTGAGTACGGCGATGTGTCGGAGAGGGAACCCGCCGCAGCGGTTGTGTCTGGACTGGAGGAGCCACGGGAGGGCTCTTCACGAGATGCACAAAGGCCTGCGCCGGATCCTTCCGCACCAAAGGGAACATTGACACAATTCAGTTTCCGACCGGAATATCATGAGCCAGAGCCGGCCGTGACCGATGTGAACGTGAACCCACAGGAAACTACTCCTGAGGCAAATGCATCTATCTCCCAGAGCGAAGGAATTTCCCGGCCTGAACATCCGTTTGCAGAGAGCGCGGCCCATAGAAGGCCACAATCAGTACCGGATGTACCCTCGGCCGTCTCAGAGCCAGCATCTTCGTCCAACTTGGGCACGTTTGGTTATTATGAAGAACATGAGCCTGTGCCTCAGCCGGAGCCAAGCTTTAGTTCCCCCGTCTCCGAGTCTTCTGCGCTCCCCGGAACAGAACAGTCAAGATCGCCCCAGTCTTCATCCATCGAGCAAGTCAGCCCCCGCAGCGATACACAGGTGGCCAGCAAGCGTACACCCAAGCCATTCAACGAGCATGACGATTTCCAGGACAACTTTGAGTATGTTGCGAACGACATGGAGGCAGATGACGAGCCAATTCAATCGATGACTTTTGGGGTTGATCCTGTGCAGCAAAGCTCGAAACCTCAGCCACAGACTCAACGTGTCCCCCAGGAACAAGTAACCAGTGGCAGCGACTATCGGGTCACGCCATTTAACCCCGATGAGTATGAGATAGGGCCCAACTCGCAGAACGTGGATCATTCAGCCAACTGGGAGCACTTGCGTCGTAAGACAGTCGAGCAGCCCCCACCACCACCTGTCCCTGCTCAGGAGCCGCCGCCGCCTCCACAGGCAGCGACCTCGTATTTCGACAACGAAGATTGGGTTGACAGAAAGTTCGAGGAGCACCGTCAAGCTCGGCAGTACCAACCTCCGCCGCCACCGGTTCAGACAGCAAATGAGCGTGATCATCGGCCACTGTCGGATTCACGAGAGATGAGAACTAATCGCCAGTGTGCAAGATGTGGCGAGAAAGGCCACGTCGCCAGGGAGTGTACAAACCCGAATCGTATGAAGTGTCATGCATGCGGAGGCATAGGCCATGCCGTAAGAGACTGTCCGACTCGGAAGGCGGGTGTGCGTCGACCTGTGACTCAAGCTAACAACATCTACGACGATCCATTTGCAGACGAGAGCTCGCCGCGCGTCGCCCACAATCAATTCAGAAGGCCGCGAGCCGACTTTCAAGATCCCTTCTCAACACCTCAGGTGGAGCAAGTAGTGACCAGGCGTCGGCGGGACGACTTTGACGAGTCACGACAAAATGGTGATGCACGACGAGTGAACCCATTCGCCGCATCGGAACCTGAATCTTCTCGCTACAATGACAGAGGTCAGCGCCGACAGCAATTTAGAGGCCAGAGAGAGGACGAGTCTTACAGCGCACCTGCGCCCTCTCAGGCCGAGATCGAGGAAATCTCGAGGCGTCAAGAAGCCCGGGCCTGTCGTCGAAGCGAAAAATGGGCAGATGCAGATGAGGGCTTTGACTCCGCCCGCTCTTCCAAGTACGGGAGGGACAGGAAGGAGCGTCGGGGTGGCCGGAGGGACTTTGACGATGAACATGACGAAGAGGCCGGCGCACGTGAAGAGTATCGTGCTCGAAAGGCTGCACGTCAGGCAGAGGAGGTGGCAGCTAAGGATGCTAAGCAGAAGGCTATAAGGCACAGACGAGAGGCTAAGAAAGCTGCTCAAACGACACCGATCAGTTTACCCGAATGGACCAGCGTGCAGCAGCTTTCGCAGCTACTCGGCGTACGGTACGAACAGTTTGTCGAACGCCTGGAGGAACTGGGATACGATGACATCTTTCCCGGCAAGACATTGAACTCAGAAATCAGTGGCATGATTGCCATGGAGTACAATTTCGAGCCAACATTCGACTTCGAAGGCCGTGAGGAAGACGAGCGTGACCTCAGGCCTCAGCCAGAGCCCGAAGACAAGGAGTTCCTACCGGCACGACCACCTGTCGTGACTATCATGGGACATGTCGACCACGGAAAGACTACCATTCTCGACTATCTTCGCAAGAGCTCTGTCGCAGCTGGCGAGGCTGGTGGCATCACGCAGCACATCGGCGCTTTCAGTGTGCCGCTCGCGAGCAGTGGCAAGACTGTGACATTCCTTGATACTCCTGGCCATGCTGCGTTCTTGGCAATGCGCCAACGGGGTGCTAACGTCACGGATATTGTCATCCTTGTCGTCGCTGCAGATGACAGTGTCAAGCCCCAGACTCTCGAGGCCCTCAAACATGCCAAGGCAGCCGGTGTTCCTATGATTGTGGCCATCAACAAGATCGACAAAGAGGGTGCGGATATTCAGCGTTGCAAGCAGGACCTCGCTAGGCATGGTGTCGAGATTGAAGACTTTGGCGGTGAGACTCAGGTCGTCTGTGTTTCTGGCAAGACAGGACAGGGCATGGACGAGCTCGAAGAGAACGTTGTTACGCTTTCTGAGATTCTTGACCACCGTGCTGATACCGACGGTGGTGTTGAGGGCTGGGTGCTGGAAGCGACGACCAAGAAGGCTGGCCGTGTTGCTACTGTGCTCGTGCGTCGCGGTACACTCAAGCCTGGATCCGTGCTCGTCGCTGGCAAGACTTGGACCCGTGTCAGGACCCTGAGAAATGAGGGAGGCTTTGCCGTCCGTGAAGTTGGTCCTGGAATGCCCGTTGAGGTCGATGGATGGCGAGACCAACCAATGGCCGGCGATGAAGTCCTGCAAGCCGAAAGTGAACAGCAAGCTACCAGCGTCGTGGACTTCCGACTTGAGCAGGCGGAGCGCGAGAAGATCGCCCAGGACACCGAAGCCATTAACGAGACGCGCCGTCTTGAGCAGGAGAAGCGTGAGAAAGAGAAAGCTGCTGAGCTCGCTGCGAAGAGAGCCGCTTCACCCGGTCTAGACGATGAAGCAGTGTCATCGGCGACTGGAGAAGAGAATGCTGAAGAGCAGCAATCCGGCCGAATGACCGTCCCCTTCATCATCAAGGCAGACGTGTCTGGCTCCGCCGAAGCTGTCTCGGCTTACATTCTCTCGGTGTCAAATCCGCTCATCGCACCACAGATACTCTCCTCCGAGGTTGGCGCCGTTCACGAGTCCGATATTGATCTCGCTCATGCGGCATCCGGCCACATCATTGCCTTCAACCTGCCTGCCGATCCTGATATGAAGGCATTGGCAGAACATCGCGGCGTGAGAATCCTCGAAAACAACATCATCTACCGCGTCCTGGACGACGTCAAAGCCGTCATGGAAGAGAAGCTCCCTCCGATCGTGACACAGCGCGTTCTCGGTGAAGCTGAGATTGCCATGGAGTTTGAGATCGGCCTCGGCGGGAGGAAGAAATTGAAGATCGCGGGATGTAAGGTGAGGAACGGCGTTGTGAGTAAAGGGGCTAGGGTGAGGGTTACGAGGAATGGGGAGAAGGTCTATGAAGGTAAGCTGACATCGGGCCCACGGAAACTGTGGAAGATGATGCTAATGTTCGTAATAACAGGTACGATCACTTCTCTGAAGAACGTCAAGAAGGACGTGCAGGAGATGAGAAAGGGGACGGAATGTGGAATGGGTTTTGATGGATGGGAAGGTTTTGAGGCCGGGGATCAAGTGCAGACGTTTATGGAGGTTGAGGAGAAGAGGAAGTTGTAGTGTACATATGAGACGTGGATGTCACCCAAAAGAGGGAGGTGAATTGTGCATATTGTGTAGAAATAGAAATATCGAATGGCAATGCATGCCTTGTCTTCAGTCGCCCACATCTTTGGCGTTCGCGACACTCGTCGACAACAACGGTAGTCCCTTTAGGGTGGGCTATTCATCGTGGCAAGATCCGCCATGCTTCAAGACAGTGACAAGCAATGAAGTTGCCTCTCCGCCCCAGTTGGATATCGGTCCACGCGAAGACATGCTTGGATCTCTAGGTCTGGCTTCTTGCCAGTGGTCTGAAGGGCCTCGCTGATCTACGCCAAGTGTGCGCCCATCTTCCCATGAGAAGAAGAGAGGATGGAACCTGGCGCATGCTCATACGCAAGCTTTTCACCGGTTGACGCTGTGCAACACTAGGCGGAATACGAGCTGAGATAGCCTGAGCTGCTTCCAACACATTTGGCCCCCAGCTGAGGTCGCATGCGGCGTCCCTGGTGTGGTGGGACAAGGCCCAGGGCATGTAGCGTTCTACATCGCGGGTTAGGGCCGCCAATTGTTGGGCTCTGCGCGACCAAGAATGCCTGCAGACGTGAAGGCGGCTGCAAAGGCGTCACGTTAGACCACACCTCGCTAGCCGTCTGGCAGAAAGGGCGACGCGGTACCACTAAGAATCTGCTATCGCAACTGGTGGCCGGCCATTGTGTCGCGAAGCATCGATGTCGCACAGCAGCACTGAGCCACTTACCGCCGCGCAATACAACAACCAGCGGCTTTGGTCTAAATTCAAAGGCGCAACCACTTGCGTGCTTGCAATGTCAGCTTTGTTTGACAATTCCTGGACCTGCCTATGCATCCTCATCCATTGGCAACATCATGTTTCAGCTTTTCAGATCATCAAGGTACGTTGGCTTCTTCAACAGCGAAATGTTGCAGAATAAGAAGTATTGACTGAAGCATTGCATGAAGGCATGCGAAGGCTGCAGCACATTACGAAAGCCTAGTATCCGAACAGACTCACGTTGAGACGGAAAAAATCGAGCCGAAGGAAACAGCAAGACACCTAGCATTCCCTGGCATGGGCATGTTCAAAACGCTAGGCCTGCAATTGAAAGGTTGGAAGCTCAGTGTCACATGCTGGACCGTTGCTGTGGGATTTTGCACGCTACTGAACCTAGTCTTGACGGTCCCCGCTTTCAAAGGTGCTCGGAAAGAGAATGTGGACATGCCTCACTCATTCCGTGTGGTTGAGAGGCCTTTGCTGATGCGGAATGGAACTGGAACCCTCATGGAAGGCTCGTGCGATCGGATCAATGCTTGGTCAGTGGTGTTACATTTGCTCATTAACATTGTCAGCTCCATCTTGTTGGCTGCATCGAACTTCACCATGCAGGTCCTAGCCGCTCCAACAAGGACAGAAGTCGATGCGGCCCATGCTCGTAACGACTGGCTGGACATTGGAATACCAAGCGTGCGAAATCTTCACGGCCGGATCTCTTGGACGAGGATTATCGCATGGACCTTGCTAGCCCTTAGCAGCCTTCCAGTCCACCTTTTCTACAACTCTGTACTTATCAAGAGCATGGACACGAACACGCTAGGTAAGACACAACCATGGGTTTGAAGGCTGAGTGCTAATGAGAGGCTAAAGCTGTACTCGGGGTCAGTGACCGCTGGCTGGACGGCGGACCTTCGAGGCACTGCGATTATTCCGAGGATGACTGCTCTGTACCGACGCAAATAGAACTGTACGACTTCTTCAGGACGATTGTTAACAACACTACTGCGGTCCAAAAGCTCAACAACAGGGAATGCCTTACAAAGTATGGCACATTCTTTGTTAGTGGTCGTAGCGACTTGCTCCTCGTCAGCGACGACTATGAATACCACCAACTCAACGACTCGTTCTTCCATGATTTCAACACAGGACTAGCAGATACCTGGAGCCAGCGTCACGGAGCGAACATCTACGGGTACCTGGGTACCAATTACAGTTGGGTCTGTGAGCACAGCGAGGACACGGTTAGTTCTCAGGGATCCCTTTGTGACATCTCAAAGATCGTGTCCCGTCCCGAAGAATGGACTGTCAACGCCACCAGGATCGACTATTGCCTTTCCAGGCTGGAGAAACCTCACTGCAAGTTGATCTATTCCGCCAGTTGTCTTGCAATCGTCTTGGCTTGCAACTTTCTCAAGCTTGCTGTCATGATCTACACGCTCTTGAGAACAAAGGCGGATGTTCTTGCTACTATGGGCGATGCCATTGCCAGTTTCCTCCAACGGCCCGATTATGTCACCGCGAATCGCTGCATGCTGACCAAGAGACATGTTCTCAAGAGGGATTGTCAAGCATGCGGAGGCCAGGACGCCAAGTACCCAGAGACTTTCACCGACAGCGGCGAAGAGACAACGAGACATTGGAGTTCGGCTGCTAGCAAGAGACGATGGCTCGCCAGCTTGACTCTCATAGCGGCTGGCCTCGTCGGTAGCGCCTTCTTGCTTTGGCGTGGTGTTTCCTTCATCACATATCAGTCTGGCGTCAACACCGCTTTCACTACTGGATTCGGGACGGCCGATCCACGAGCAGTGGTGCAGGGTCTCGAAATCTACGACATCATTTCGCTGATTCTCATTGCAAATCTGCCGCAAACCATTTGCAGCTTGCTTTACTTCGTGTTCAACGCCCTCATCACGTCCATGGTGCTAGAAGCAGAGTGGCACAAATACTATCTGCGGAGAAAGGCTTTGCGTGTCTCTGACCCTACTGGAGCCCAGCGGAGTACATACTGGCTTTCGCTGCCGTTCCGATACAGCATACCCCTCTTGGGACTTGGAATGATCCTCCACTGGCTCGTTTCGCAGAGCTTCTTCCTCGTCATGATCGAGGAGTGGAGCACATACAAGAATGACACGAGTATGTATGAGCGCTCTATCCAGCTGGGCTACTCGTGTCTTCCCATCCTTCTGGTAATAGTGATAGGAGTCACACTTCTCCTGCTGGCAATCGGAATCGGCCGACGTAGACTGCATGGTCATATGATCGGGGGTAGCTCATGCTCACTGGTCATATCCGCAGCCTGCCATCCCCCAAAGCCAGACGTTGACGCCGCACTACTCCCAGTCAGCTGGGGTGAGGTCAGTCGTGAAGAGGTCCATGATGGAATTGGTCACTGCAGCTTCACGAGTGAGAGGACTTGGCCGTTATTCTTTGGGCTGAAGTATGCGTGATTCGGAATATTGGAACTTGGCGTCGATGTTAAGATTTTGTCGTCAACGGGGAATTCCTTTTGAATTTGCGCACCCAGAGAGAAGAGATCTGCATCCTTTGCGGAGATGCTGTTGACATTATTCGTGGCGGATATCATTCGTCTTCTTGGAAAGGACTTTATAGATGAAAAGACTTACGACATTAAAGCTGGGCTGCGACGTCTGGAGATAGATCCTGCTGGCCAAGCCAAGGGTGCTTCGAGACAAATTGAAACAGAACCGTTCGAGCATCACAAGGAATTGAGTATACCGAATGGCCAGGATGATGAGCACCCTTGCGCTGCTATCTATCAGCACAGACAGAGTTGCTGTGATGTAGTTCGATTAGCTCAGGGGTCACAGTCCAATGATTCATTACAGTCCCTTGTGTTCATAGCCACTTCGTTTCAAGCCACCTTAGATAGGGAGAGCCTGATTCAAATACACATTCACTCACTCACTCACTCAAAACAAAAAGAAAACGGAACAGTCAAATGAACTTCAACCTTTCATTACCCCTCTGGTCTCCTCTACGACTCCTCAGCCATCTCCAAGAACCCACGACTACTTACAACCCCACGAAAAGCAAGCAAGCAAGCAAAAATCCGGCTCACATCTCCGTCCCAGACGCAGATCAGAGCCCTTCTCCGTGTCATGTACAAAAGCCATGCCCCTCCCCACGCACTTCGAGTCGGAGTACGCGAAGATAAGCAGGTAGAAAGCAAAAGCCAGTGAAAAACGCCAACCCTCCCACCCGATCATTTGCTTTGTCGCCGTTGGTCCCAATGCTTCTCTCGCTGCTGCAGACTGGTTTGGGGGTATTGCAAAAAGCACAAACTCCGCCCTCCCTCCCGTAATGAAAATCAAATAGTCAGTCTTTTGGTGCCTGCCTCCCGTATCGTATCGTAAAAACGCCTGCCCTCGCGATCCACTCTTGTGGAGAGGCGGTTGGGGTTGGGCTAGAAATAATAACAAAACAAAACGCCTCCTCTCTCTGCCAGCTACGCCAGAAACACGACCCGGGGTATATGCAAGGGTTTCCAGTCCAGCCAAGGCCGACGCGTAAAAAATAAAAAGCAATAAAGTGAATATTTTCGCCTCCCGTATGGATTCGAATTCGTTCGTGGTTGTTGGTATCATCGACAGTTCTGTCTCGCTCAGTTACCGATGCTCTCAGGGCTCATGGGCGCGTTGGGCTCGGCGTCCTTCTCTGGGTCCACGCCGTTCTCCTGCGTATCGGGCATCTGCAGTCGCAAGGGCTTGAGAGTCTTCGACTTCTCCTCGCTCTCCTCCAGCTTCCGTTTCTTCTTCGCTGCCTGCTGCTGCTCCTTAAGCGGTCGCTTGCGCGGTGAAGAGATCTTGCCAGTGGGTGGCAAGCGAGGTTTGGGAAAGCGCTGCTTCTGCGGTAGGTCCTCATCCTCGACCAATGGTTCATCGCGGTTCGCACGAAGTTTGTTGCGGAAGAAGTCCTGGACCAGGCCGATCTGGTCGCCAATGTTGTCCGTGGTGATAGCTTCATAGGCCGCCGGCGGCTCAAAGATGAGACCAGTCGTTGAAACAGGCCCTTGGTTCTGAGCCTGGTATGCGCTGTGCATGCGATTCTGGAGCAAGTGAAGTGGCACACTGAGTGACTCCAAGCCCAATTCTGCCGCCAGTCCAAGTTCTCGGAAGCCAAAGAAATCTTCGTCCAGGTCCTCTGCGAAATCGCCGCCCACGAATTGCTCGCTGCCGTCGTTGAAGGCTCCAACGCCATCTGCACCAGCATGATCGCCCAAGGCAGGTCGCTTTAAAAGTGTTAGTAATATCCATGCCAACAAGCCTCGTCAGACTTACCAGTAGATCCGCCAAGTGCGCCTTCATGCGTTCGTGCATGACGTTGAGTTTGCTGCCAAGCCTGTCGACATCTTCCTTGATGTACGCCTCCAGAGATTCAATATCGACGCCGTTCTCGTCCAGCGTATGGAGGACCTGTTCTTCGAATGTGAATCGAGGCGTCTGGGCATCCTTTCGCGGCTGCTCGTGGTATTGCTTGAGACCTTCCCCAAGCTTTTTGAGATACTCGCCCGCAATGTCTGTGACCACATCCAGTGCAGAAGGCTGGAAGTCTTCGAAGCCAGCGTGATAGAAGATCTCGCCCACCGAGCGCTGGAAGGCAGCTCGATTCGTCCAAGGTGCCATCAACGGCCCTTCTTCAGAAACGACCACAGGTCCAACATCCTGCTCGACAAATGGCTGCGGCTCGTACTTTTGGAACTGGTTCTGGTAGGTCTGCGCCTGGATCTGCATCTGTTTGACAATGCCAATCTTTGCGCAGATCTTCCTCGTCTCCTGCATCTGATGCATGTTGGTCTGCATCTTGGTGTTGAGGCTGCCTTGAGGGGCTTTGTATCGATCTCGTGGAAACATCCTCATTCCCTGCTCGGACTGCGGCACCACGTAGCCTTCAGAGTCTGTCGTCCATTTCCATCGTTCGTCCAGGTCAGGTATGGCGGAAAGTGGGTTGTAGTAGTCGGGTAACGTTGAATCTTCGTCCTTCTCGATGCCTTCCGCGAGCGACTCGCCTCCAGCCGGCTGTTCTGTACTTTCAGCACCTTCTTGCGTGTCCCCTTCGATGCTTGGTTTCTCGTTGAGCATCTTCTGCTGCCGAACCCATCTTCGCATCATGGCTTTACTACGTAGCAGCGCGGGCTCTTCTTCGTTGAGGTTTGGATATCGAATGCCGTGGAACAGTCGATTTCGCTCAGCGGCTGCTTGAGCACGGTCTTTCTTCGTGACTTGCTTCCACGTCTTGAACTCCGTGTCGTCCTCATCTGGATCCTCTTGAATCGCGCTGGCTGCCGAATGACCAAGTCCATCGACCTCCATGACATCTGCTTGGCTCCCAGGTGCGCCACTGCCGTGTACGCCATTAACACCAAGCGGCGTTGCAAGACCTGGAGGCGGAGTATTCAGACCTGTGGTGCCCATATCATGCGCTTCAGAGTCTGCCCTCAGAAAGTCATTGCGCAGGTTTGATGCTGAAGGGTGCATGGCAGGTTTGCGGTCTTCCGGCGCAGGTGTAGTAGTATCTTCAACAGCTACCGGAGGTGCTTTTCTTGCGGATGATGTCGTCCCTTTCTTGGGAGCTTTGCGTCCTCGAGAAGCCATTAGTGGAGCGTCATCGTCGTCGCTGTCGTCAGCATCCACAGAGTGCAGTCTGCGCTCTTCCGCTTCAACTTCCGCCCTGTCACGCACGACAATGTCCGGGATCAATGGCGTAAGCTTGTCAGTCTCCTTCCGCATGTACAGTGCTTTCTTACGCAGTGGATGCGTTGGCTCCTGGTTGTACTTCAAGCAGTTCGCCCATATTAGATTTAGATCATCGACGAACTCCTTCTTGCTCTTGTAGTTGAGCTGCTTCAGCTTCTTGATCATCGTGCCAATGTCCATTGGCGTCTTGATGATTTGAAAATAGTCCGGCGCTTCTCTTTTGCTGACGCGCTGCAGGAAAGGTTGCGCGTACTCAGTCATGGCCTTGAGCTCCATGAGCACCTTTTCCGCGGCTTCATAAAGTTCTTCTTGTCCCACGCGATCTTCACTCGCCCATTTGCTTCGTCCTTTTCTTACTTCCGAAATAAGCGTTCTGAGCTGGTTGTCCGAGGCTTTGACCATGTCGCGCTTCATGTCTATTCTCGCAATGAGATGTTTGAGGGTCAGACTAGAAGCACCCAGGTCAGCACTGCCCAGGGAACCTTGAGTGGCATTGGCTCCGGCAGCATTGCCAGCGGCAGCAGACGTGGCATTGGCATTTCCATTCTGGCCAGTTGATAGCTCGTTCTCCACTTCGCGATCCAGCTCGTCCAGCTTTTGTTGCTCCAGCATCGCGTCGCGGTCAGCCTCGTACGTGTAGAACATGCTCTGAAAGCTCCATTTCGCAGCCTCGGCCGCAGCCTTCTTATCCTCTTCCAGCTGCTTGCGCACATCTTCCGAGCTCTTAGCGGGATCTGACACGGCGGAGGAGGTGGTTCGGATAGCTGCAGGCTTGACTGCGGGGGCGGGGGCGCGAAGGTGGTTTGGCGACAGGCCATTCGGGAGCGCAGCCTTGCCCTTGGACTTCAGCGGGCTCTGCTTGTCTAGATCTTCCTCTTCGTCCTCGTCATCATCGTCGTCGCCGTAGTCGTCGTCAATCTGGCGGGCGGCCTTCTTGGGGGGCGCGGAGGAGGTCTTGGCATCCAGCGGCGCGCCGCTTTCGGCGGGGGCAGCATCGGCGGGTTTCGAGGAAGCGCGCTGTGTTTGTCCATCGCCCCCGAACAGCGCGGCGATGCTGGCCTCCGCCTCATCAAAGCGCTGCTTCAGGGCGATGTGGACAGGGTCGTCCTCGTGCTCGTCCTCTTTGGCTTCGCTGTCGGCGCCAAGGCCGGAAGCGACCCTGGTCATGCTCGAGGCACGGTGGGTGGCGCCATTGAGGCCATTGGGGATGCGCGGAAGACCGTTGACTGCGAAGCGGTTCGGGGTCGAACTCATTGCTGGCGGGACGGGGTGGTTGGTGTCTGGGTCCCCTCCTCCAGCGAATCGGCCGTCGCTGGAGCCAGTCTCGAGGGTTTGGCGGCCGATATGGGAATCATAGGAATCCTCGCGACGAGCGGAGTCTGGGGGCGCGATTTACGAGGCGAATTCGATGGAGTGTGCTGCGTCTCGATGGAAGTCGTCGCGGGAGGTCTGAAGTGACGTTTCGCACCGCGTGCTCACAACTCAGCGGAGGCCGTGGCCGAAAGTCCAGCTTCACCCAACGACGCGCCGCTGCGTCGCCACCGCCCGCAAATAATCAAAATCACGAGCAATGAGTGACAGGCGGGCGATTTCGATGGAGCCTTGAAGTAAATCGTCTTGTGATGGGCGATATGAAGTGATGTCTGGCAATGGACGCTGGTCGCGACTGGCCGCTACTATTGACCAAAGCCTCGCTTACAAAGAGTGCCAGAGCATTGTGCATTGAGTCTTCACCTGCTGTCGGACTCTGAGAGCACCAACTCCGACGACACTCGACTAAAGCTGGCTCTTGGTATTTGTTGTCCTCTACGCAGATCAATCCACACACAACTCTCCCACTGCATGAGCTGACCCGTTGATGCCTTCGATACGCATCCGCAAACCTTTCGCGGGTATGTATAGTCTAGTACTATCTTCATGCGACTACTCCAAAGCTAACATTCAAGCTCTTTAGCTTCGTTCGCCTTTCTACTACTGGTCTCGGCATATCTGGGTCTTTCGACTCAGAAGATCCCTCAATATGGCCAGAGTGACAAAGGGCTACATTTCGTGACCTTCTTTCTGCTTACTGTATGTTCGACTCTACTCGAATCTCTTTGCGACAGCTTCAATCCCTTGGCTCAAGCTAGGCTTCCGCAAGAGCTTTGAAGCAACATTATTCTCTTATAAAACACATATCCTCAAGAAGCCGAACTCCAGGAAAGCCAATGCTCATATGATATTATTCTAGATCTCCTTCTACTGGATCCTCGAAACCTCCCGCCGCAGAGTAATCCACATAACCCTCCTAACCTGCACCGCCGCCCTCGCCATAGGCTCCGAAGTAGCCCAAGCGCTCCTCCCCAACGGCCGCGACTTCGACCCCTACGACATCCTCGCCAACGTCGTCGGCTCAACCCTCGCCTTGTTACTCTGCAGCTGGTACCACAAACGCATGCTGGAGCGACGGCGGAAGAACAAGCACTACGACATTGTCGCTGGGGAGGATGAGGAGGAAGTGGGTGAAGGGGAGAGGGATGTGGAGTTGGGCGAGGGGGTTGGGTTGAGTGGCCAGGAGACGGGGAGTGTGCCTGTGGAGGCTAATGGGCAAGCGAGTGCGGGGGCTAAGACGACGAATGTTACGGAGGAGTTGGATAATTGGGATGAGAACGATGAGGATTGGGAGGAAGAGGGTGCTGAGGCGGCGAAGGTTACTGCGGGTGTGAATGAGAGTGGCGAGGATACGAAGAAACGGACGGATTGATTCATGTGTTACGTAGGAATGAGGATCTAGCGATTGGATCGGACAAGACTTGCATGCTTGCCATTGAGCCTTCGTGTCGCGAGGGCGACGAGGCCATCGAGTCATCACAAGGAGTAATCGGCTCAGCGAATTCACGACTATAGGTTCATGTGGATCATACACACGTTAGTAGGGTTATGAACGACCCTACACGTCACATGCATGCAACATTGACGAAGACTTGAAGACACATGACTGATTGCTCAGCACATTGGTGTCCAGTGGCGAAGTTGCCACCCAAAGTCGAGCAGGAGGTCGCACATAGCAACACATCCCACTCGACCCAAGTCTGAAAAGCACAGGTTCATCAGCACGCTTTGAGGTGCCGGTACATCTGGCTGGTCTGGGACGACATTCATTCAGAAGCTATTCGTAACTTCAGACGTTGTGGTATGGTATCCTCTGCCTCAGCAGATCTCATGTGTCCATTCTCTTAGACCTTGTTCATACCATGCCAATGACCGTCCGAATTTCCCCTGAACTCCTAGCTCATGCGTGAAATGGCCTATGCCTGGGCACCGAGGGGCTTGTTGACCTGGGCCGGGTTGACCTTCTTGCCGTCCTTGTTGTATCGCACACGTGGTGGGGGAGCGCGGTTGCGGCGGCCCTCGCGGGAGCGGACACTGTGGAAGAAAGTCAGAAACTGGCGTCGATGATCAGCTACCGTAAGTTCATACCGAACAATCTTGCCGTGGATGGCGCAAGAGACGCAGTACTGCAGCTTCAGGTACATCTTGGGCACAGAGTACTCGCTGAAGACGGAGGCGTCGGAGATATCACCTGTAGCAAAGTCAGAATAAATTGCAGCCTCCGTGAAATGATCATGTCGTACGGATGGCAGCAGACTCGACCATGTTGCGGATGGTGAATCTCTTGATCGCCTTGTCCTTGGGGGTGCATCGCGAGCAGTTGGAGCAGCGGATGGGCTTGACGTGGCCGCGGCCCTTCTTGTTGCGACCGCTGCAGAAATTGTCAGTTTCTCAACAATCCAGCAATTCCCTAGGGCACTCATACTTGGATGCGCGCTTCTTGACCATTTTGACAGATGTGCAGAGGTTGTTGCTGCGTGGTTAGTTGGTGGCAATCGGGAAGTTGAAGAAGCGACAGCCGTCGAAAACGAAGTGCAGGTGCGATGCTTGGCGCTGCATGTGTGCCTCAGGCTCGAAACTCCCGTCCACTAGCGTCTGTTTACTCGACAACACGTGAAGCTCGAGCATCCGGACTTGGACTCGCGGACTTCTTGATCTGTGCGAGCCGTTGCGCCCACGTCCCTGACCAAATCCACTACAAATCCTGCCTTCCTCTTGCATCTCTCTGGTACAACCGCCGCCGCCATGTCGTCCACCGGCACCCAACGCGGCACCCCCAAGACCGGCCGCCCGCAGAGTGTCTACTCCGAGGCCTCTGGTATCCCTCGACCCAAGCTCGAGTCGACCGTGAGCGAGGCCCATACTTCGCTCAGTGCAAGCAGAGCAAAGACCTCGAAGCGAGATGAGGTAGGCATTGAAATGGTTATATAGAGGAGAACGGCCATTGACGGTTGCTAGGCACTCCGTACGAAGCTCGAGAAAGACCTCAACAAGAAGCGCAGTGGTGCTGGCAGGGCTCGCCAAAACCGCAAAGCACCGCCAGGCACTGTGCTCGCTCTCAAACCCAACCAGGCCCTCCAGATTAAGCCGAACACCACCGTCACCGAGGCCGCCCAGTTGATGGCTGCGAAGAGAGAAGACTGTGTATTGGTTACCGACGACGACGAGCGAATTGCGGGTATCTTCACTGCTAAAGATTTGGCATTCCGGGTGGTGGGAGCTGGTTTGAAGGCGAACAATGTCACAATTGCAGAGATCATGACCAAGAATCCTCTGTGTGCGAAGACGGATACCAGTGCAACAGATGCCCTCGACCTCATGGTCCGAAAGGGGTTCAGACATTTGCCTGTCATGGATGAGAACCACGATATCTCTGGTATTCTTGACATCACGAAATGCTTCTACGATGCCATGGAGAAGCTCGAGCGTGCCTACAGCTCGTCTAAGAAGCTCTACGATGCCTTGGAGGGTGTTCAGGCCGAGCTTGGTTCAAGCCAACCGCAGCAGATCATCCAGTACGTCGAGGCTGTGCGACAGCGCATGTCTGGCCCTACACTGGAGTCCGTCTTGAACGGGCTTCCACCAACCACCGTCTCCGTTCGGACGAGCGTCAAGGAAGCTGCCCAATTGATGAAAGAGAACCATACCACTGCAGTACTGGTCCAGGATCAGGGCCAGATCACTGGTATCTTCACATCAAAGGACGTCGTCCTGCGTGTCATTGCTGCAGGTCTTGATCCGGGTACCTGCAGTGTCATTCGCGTGATGACACCACACCCCGATTTTGCTCCAATGGATATGAGCATTCAACAAGCCCTTCGAAAGATGCATGATGGACACTACCTCAATTTGCCCGTCATGAACAAGGAGAGCGACGAGATTGTTGGCATGGTCGATGTGCTGAAACTCACATACGCTACGCTCGACCAGATCAACGGCATGTCAACTGGCGACAATGAGGGCCCAGCATGGAACAAGTTCTGGATGTCAATGGATCACGGTGATACCGAGTCGATGATGTCTGGAGAGGGGAGTCACAGCCATGCGCCACACACGCCCGATAGATCCGGCATGATGTCGCCTGAGCTTTCACATCGCCCTGGCATGGATCGTGGTGACAGCGTCCTGCCAACAGATTCTGCTTCACACAATGGCGGCCATGACATGGACGAGGCTTCCGCGCTGGCCGGAGCTGTCGAAGATACGCCCTTCACCTTCAAGTTCAAGGCTCCCGGCGGTCGAGTACACCGACTCCAAGTCGTTGCTTCTGCTGGCTTGGCCGAGCTCATTGGTGTTGTCGCCGAGAAGCTTGGACATGAAGCCGACACCATCGGTGGCGTTCCCACATTTAACGAGGGCAAGCTGAGCCATACTGGCTTTGCGCTCAGCTATATGGACAACGAAGGCGACACCGTCTCCATCACAACCGACCACGATCTTCTCGAGGCTATCATGATCGCCCGTCAGGCCCGCAAGGACAAGGTCGACTTGTTCGTGCATGATCCAGAGAAACCAGCAATCCCAGCCACACTCGACCCGCAACCCGCTGTCATCCCTCCGACGCCCCCAGAGAGCCACGTCCGACACCGCAAGCGATACGAAGAGGACGAGGAAGAAGACGACGAACAGGAGCAATCACCCAGCCAACGTCGTCGCGACCGGAGATCAGCCGCCGCTCAGCCCGCCAAAGCCCAAGACCAGATCATCCAGGGTGTACCAAACGAACTGCTCCTTCCCGGTGCAATTGTCATCCTGGGCGCGGTCATTGTCGTCACTTTCACCCTTGGACGCTCTAGCAGATGAGTCCTTTGAGGCGAGGATGGCGAACTCAAACACTCAACTCCCGAGACTGGAGGCTCTTTTTCCACTGTACCAGCGATGTCTTTTCGATTGAGGGTTTCTTGGGCACTGATACCACTACAGTTGTTTATTCTGTCCGCCATAGACCCCATAGCCCGCAACGAAGCTCTTTTGTCTTCTCAATCTTTCTGCCAAGACTTTCACGTGTAGCACGTGATCTGAGGACATCAAGGTCGCCGCTAATCCTTGCAGTTCAGCAATGTAAGTGAATACTTCACACCTCGTTTACAAGAGCGATCAGATTGATCTTTCGTGACAAAATTCTCTCGGCCGGATCGATCACTTTATCGCCCTCTCACCCGAGGGATTGATTTCCAATTCCAACGCAGTGTCAGGCAATGGGAGATCTTACTGTTGCACAACATGCGGCCTCAACGAGTATACTAAGGAGTACCTGCGTTGACATGTATTGGAGCAGGAACCTTGCCTGAGGATCACTACGATGACGGGCTATTTGAGATACTCGGAGCTCTTGCCGTCCCCATCACGTCATTGCACAGAGCTCTGGTGCTGGACTTGAGCGGGTAGCGAGGCTTCATCACGGATCTTGCGGCGCTGGGGGTGCTTCTCCATTCGGCCGGGAAGATGTTGTCGACAGTGATGTATAAATATTGGAGACTGAGTCCTTCTTCTTAAGTGAACGGGTCAAGTCTAATTCGACATCGCCTCCAACTACCAACCCCGATCTTGAATCACGATGTCTGAGAAGATCCCCCTCCCATCACAAGGCGCCTCAGGCGGAGCCTCTGCTCCCACCGCCACGGCGACGTGTTATTGCGGTGCCGTGCAGTTGTCTTTCGTACGTCCCATCCCCCCAACCCCCGAAGCGAAGACTGACATCTCCCCCAGCCGACCGAAGGCGACGCCTTCGTCGACTCCTTCATCTGCAACTGCACCGACTGCCGCAAAATCTGTACGTAAACTCAGGAGCCCTCCTCCAAGAGGCACAAACGGAACGACTAATGTTGGTTTTGCTCTTCAGCGGCATCCGCCTTCTGCTCCAACTTCATCGTCAACCAATCCGCCGTAACGCACACTCGCGGAAAGGATAAACTCACCAAATTTTCCCAGAACAGCACCATCGCCACAGGCAACACGATGGAAAATCACTTCTGCAGCGTCTGCGGCATCCTCATGTACCGCATCTCCTCAGGCTTCCCGGACATGTACGTAATGCGGATCGGGACGGTGGATGATTTTGCGTTGCATGAGGGGAAATTGAAGCCGAGGATTGAGCAGTTCACGAAGGATCGTGTGAGGTGGTTCCATGGTGGGGAGGGTGTGGAGCAGGTTGAGGGGAATTATTATACGGGTGGGAAGGAGTGGAAGAGTCAGCATGAGAAATTGTGAGGGTGGAGATGGCAAGCCACAAGAACGGTCGGTAGGGGAATGAATGTTGCTATCCAAAATCGACAATATTCTCAGTCCACTGCACGTCTATTGCCGGCGGCGCCCCAGTGGCAAAGATATTTACTTGAACGGCCGCTCGTGGTTGTTCAACGGCATCTGTCGTGAGGCGTTGGAATCTCGCGTCCCAATCATGTATGAACATTTCCACAAAGTCCTGCCCATAGAGACGCATGACGTCTGCAGCAGTCGCAGTCAGGTGGATCTGTGCGTCGAAGACCGAAGCCGCGTCCTCATCATCAGTGGAGTAGACACTCGCAGCCGCAAAGCCCGGAAGGAAGAACCCCTGCCCGACAATATCAAAGAAGCCAGACTCATCCCCCGTTGCGCGAAGGACGAGGAATGTCTGATCAACGAGACGACTCGGTGATAGGGGAGCGATGATGTCTCCTGGTCTTGCGGCTCCGCACACGAGGGCAGCGTCTCTGTCGCGACTTTGCAAGGTTAAAGGCATCTGTAGATGTCTTTCGGTTAACCAGCGTTCGTGAGCTCTTCTGTGAGCATTGGAGACTCCAGTCCTTACAAGGCGTAACTCGTGCCCAGTCAGTCTGCGGCGCCAGACCGCGATCGTTAGGCATTCGTCTTGGCCGGCGAGAATTGTAGTGCATGGTACGTGGGCGTAGTGGCCTAGGACGTATTTTGACGTCTTGGGGATACGCTCTGGAGAGTCCTTCTCCGAGAAAGTCTCCTGCTGAACGCTCCTCTTTCTCTTCTTCCCGTTCTGCGCCGTTTCCCTGCATGCAAACAGACCCCTCATCTCCTCCAGCGCACAATGCACCCCCAGCACATGCAGCAGCTCCATGACCCGACTCACATCCTTCAAGTGCGGAATAGCATCAAGCGCCACTTCGAAAGACGTCTTGTTATAGTCCGGCACAATAGGCTCCCCATCCCAGATCACCAAACTGAGAATCCCATATAAACGGTCCCTGGCATCGCTACACTGGCAGAACAAGAAGTTCTTGATGGCCTCATCCAAGTCCAGGGTATGGAGTGCGCTAAGTCGGGTCAGAGAGTATGCTTGACGTGCGGCTTGTAAGGCGTTCTTGCCTGCTTGGAGGTTGGGCGGGTGGTAGTAGCTGTCATCGTCCGCGAGCTCGAAAAGGAATTTGATGTCGGCCCAGCTGAAGATGTTGGGACCGCAGAGAACGTCCAAACGGCCGACTGAGGCGGCGATCTCCTGCACAATCCAGAGTCTCGTCCAATACGCTCTTTCGGGGAAAGCTCTTATTGCCTCGCACAGTTTCGTCGATGTCGGCTCCTTGAGACTCTCCAACCATGGCCGCCAATGGCTGTCGGAAGGCAGTAACGTATCGTTCTTATGCTCCTCCTTCAACGCCTCGATTTTCTTGATCGTCTCGATTAGGATCTCGCTCCTGTCCGCGTGGGCACCAACGCTCGCCAAGACTTTGTAGGATTTCTGATATATCTTCTCCATTAGCCGGATCTGGCTAGCTTTCTCTTCCAGATCCTCCTGATTGATACAGATGGAGTCAATCCAAATGTACTCATGCGAATAATTCAATGCAGCCTGCCACACAGCGTAGCGACAATTCTTCCGGACCGTTCGCGGTCGACCGTTGATCAACACAAGGCGAAATTCCTCGTCGCCCCAGACGTAGGATACGGCGCGGAACTCAGGGGCGTCTTCGAGGTCGTATGTGTGGACGGTGGCATTCAAGAAATCTTTCTCCGGGTCTTCACTCACAGGGCCAAGACGTAGAAGGCGAATCTGTTTCGTTGGTTCGGATAGAGGCTCGTGGACGAACTCTGGGCCGAGATCGTAGGAGTGCGTAGGCGCTGCTCGTCCATGGGCTCTGTCGTTGATCATCTCGTGGCCGCTGCATGTTCCAGTACTTACGCTCAATGGTCGAGGTCTCGCAGCCGCAGTCACAGCTGTTGTCGTTGGACGCTACTGCACGGTCCCCACTGTCGTGCAGCGATCCCGTAAAAGTACATGTAGTTGTAGGTCTGGCAAACCCGAAAGAAACAGGCCCAAAAGCCCTCAAACCAAAATGTCTCTCTTCGACTACCTCCATCCTCTCTACAGCAGCAGCAGCAATTCCGTGGGGTATAAAGTATGCAAAGCACAAGCACAAAAGACCAAACCACCCAAAACATCCCCATTTCCTCTACCTTCTAAGAATCCCCAAACAACCCCGCCACCCCATCCAACCCCTCTTCCTCCCCCTGAGCCACCTGCGGCCTCTGCTCAACCTCCATAAACTGCTGCGCGACCTTGGCCTCCCGTCTCTTCTTCTCCTCTTTTCTCCTGTCGACTTTCCCTTGTTCGTAGATGCTTACACCTCGCACGTTTTCGAGCAAGTCCAACACAACGGCACGCTGTTGGCGTTCGTTGGAGGATTTCACGACTCGGGCGATGGCGCGGGAGACTTTGTTCTCGGACATGTCGGGGAGGCTGAGCAGGATATCTCGGGGTGTGTTGGTTTTCGAGGAGTAGAGGAGGATGATCTGTGCGATGAGAGCCGCGAGGTCTTTTTGTAGGTCCGCGAAGTAGGGTTCGTTCAGGGAAGTGATGCAAGCTTTGAGGACTTCGGTGGAGATGAACTCGCGGACTTGGGCGGCCGTCTCAGCAGAGACAGCCCCGGTGGTCGTGGACGAGGAGAAGATCGGCACGATGCCGCGGAAGACTTTGCAGATGGTACTGCAGCAGCGGGTATCTCGCATGCGGAGGGCGTGTGTGCAGAAGAGGATCAGAGGCTCGAGGACTGTGGCGTCGGAGAGGACGAGTTCGGAGAGGTTCTGGCGGGCGTGGCCGTTGCCGTTGGCGATGGTGACGCCGACTTGGCGGTCATATTCGAGGAGGAAGGGGACGAAGCTGACCATGCTGTAAGTCAATTGTCGAAGTACACTTTCAGTCCGCATCTCGTCCGAGAGCTCGTCCATCTCGTGCTTGTTCTCCTCGGCAGCGCGGCTGATAGCCTCCCACTCCGAGGAGATCTTAGCATCGAGAGTGACAAACAGTCGGCGGAGTATGGGAGGCAAGAATTGCATCCGATGATGTGGCGGGCAACGCTGTACAAGTCCAGTCGTGAGGTTGATGATAGGATGCAGGTGATTCGCACTAAGACTCCCTGCCTCATCAAACAGCGCTCCAGCCAAAGGTTCAGCTAGGTCTGTAAGACCGTAGAACTGTTCATCGAACTTCGTCATGAGGTAGAGGATGTGATAGCTCTGCTCTCGCACATTCCGCATTGTGCCTCGGACGGTACTTGCAAACCCCTCATACGATGTCTTGGAGCCAGATATGCGCGCATAGAACTCTTCTTTGCTCTCGTTCGAAATGCCAGACTGCCAGAAACGGTCTTGCAATGTTCGCTTGACGACCATCTGGATCTCGTCGGGTAATGAAGACCAGTTCGCCATATTGTGGAAAGACACCGCATGCCGCAGCATCTGGAGCAAGCTGGGCAGGATGACCGGGATTAGATTGCTCCAGAGTGCACATGCGTTGTCGTATTCGTCTGTCCCGCTCTTCAGCTTCTCGGTCGTAGCAGAAAGCATGGACTTCGTCATCCTCAAAGGCAGTCGATCACTCTTCTCCTTGATCTCCGCCTGACGTCTCTGGCCTGCTTCATCAAGTTGGTGACCTGACCAGTCAGGGATTCGATCGAAGCCATGAGCTTTGTAGAAATCCGGCAGCTCGTTCATTCCAACAGCTTCGCAGAATGTCTGAAGGCTGGTGATAGACGCACTCAGATTTGGGTCCGACCAGGCATCGTATGTAGGCTTGAGCATTTGCTGCAGCTTGCTCATTCGCATTTCATTGTCGATACCAGTCGCGCGATGTAGGATCATGAACAGGAAGGCTTTGTAGCCCCAGAGTAATCTCGGATCATCGACGTGCTTTTGTGCGAGGACTCCAATCCGTGGTTCCAGTTCGTTGTACACTTCAAGAAAGTCGTTCGGGAAGGCCAAGGCAAGCTTCTGAAGCTCAACAACCCGCAAAGCCTCGAAAGCCTTGACAGCATCTGAAAAGCTCTGGTGTGCCGGCTGATCATAAAGTCTCATAGTGAGCAGATGCTGCACCATATTGAGCACAAAGCTCGCAGGAGGCTGCTTCAACGTCCGCAAGACTTGCACAAGCGTTTGCAGAACCTCCTCAGCAACACCGGGATCGTCCGTATGGATATTCGCCAACCCGAAGCACCATTGCTGTAATGACTCCGCAGCCTGCTGTTGATCTTTTTGAACCTTCATGTACAGCTGTTGGTCGGGGGTAATGTCGGCCACATCGCTCATCCAGGCCGCATATCCCTTGAGCGCACCAGTGACAACGTTGTATTGAGCGTCAAATTTCAGAACAGGAAGCGAGCTTTTCGAGTAGTTGGCACTGTTGAATCCACGCGCTCCAGTGTATGGTCCATTTTCCAACATCGATCGCATTTCTTGCAGTACGATCGATAGAGCGTCGATCGGTCGCGAACGCGCGATGGATTGTATGATGGTCGTGCAGTATCGGCGGTAGTTGCCCAAGAACGCATGTCTCTCCGGTATCGTGTCGAAATCTTCGCTGAGAAAGTGTAGTACCTCGTCGTCGATGTCGTCAGATAGCGCCTCGTATCGTAACAATCGTTCGCTGCAGATCTGCAACAGTGTTGGTAGAGCAGCAAGAACCAGGTCGACAATCTTATCCTCTTGGACAGATAGTAATCTCGTCCAGCTGTGAAGCACCGGTATAGAGACTGTCAAGCTCTTGTGCTGTAGTACGAGTAATAGCAGGTCGAACAGAGAGGGAAGATCGACAGAGTCATCCGCCACGCTGGGATGCGCTCCCACAGCTTCTGCTAGAACAGAAAGCAGCTCCGACATCTTCTTCTGCAAAGTATACTTCTCCTCATCCTCTCCAGGTGCTGTCGACGTCTGCTCAAAGGTATGCCGTATCAACGCTATCCGATCCGGTCGCAATGCATGCCTCAGCAACGTCGTCCAGACATCCGAGAAATGTGGGTTGTACTGCCTGCTCAGCAGCGCATACAGCACCTCGACAGCCGCCGTTTGAAGCAGAACGTTGGTGGTATGGAAGGGCAAGAACAGACAATCCACGCAATTGACCTCATCCGCCGCCTTCAAGGAAATCCAGCCCATAGTCGGTCTCAGCGCATTCAAAGCCTTGGTCGCACAAGTCTCCATACTTCTTGTCCATTCCGGGTTCCCGCCCATCCTCGCCTCCTTCACACACGTGGCAAAGAAACCACACACCCGGCTCAGCCATCCCTCGTCCCCAGAACGCACCTCTTGCCGACTCCCTCTCGAAGCAACATGCTGCTCATACAATCCCTTCGGAATTATGATCTCATTCAACGAATTGCCCAGCACATCCATCCGGAGTCCCGCAACGGTATCCTCATTATTGATGATATCCTCGCTCAAAGTCTCCAGAATCGCCAGGACGAGGACCTTGTTCACCATGCCTTTCTCTTCGATCGGCTTGTCCCACAGATTCACCAGCAGAGTGTCCATATCCACCCAGCACCACTCATCACCTCCCCAACTCCTCTTGGCCACCTCAACCCACAGCTGAGCAATCTTATTTCGAATGAACATAGCATCCTGATCCCTCAAACTCCCCGCAAGACACTTAACCCACGTCCGGAGTTGCAGCGTTTGATCATCGTTATACTCACTCCATCGATACCGTACCGCAAACTCCAGCAATTGCAAACCGTAATACCTCACCGCATCGTTCTGCTTCCAATCGTCCGCGAGCGTAAAGCCATAATGCGGAGCGTCAGGTTGCGATTTGACGGCTTCGAGGTGTTGCAGAGCTTGTGATCGGACGGAATTGGGGATTCGCGGGTCGAGAGTCGCGTTGAGGGCTTGGGAGATGTGCTCGAGTTGTGAGGCGGAGTGGTCGGGGGATTGCCAGTAGGTGTTGAAGGCCCCGCCGTCGGTGGCGCCGTCCATGGTGTAGTGGTAGCCCTGTGTGTGCGTGTAGAATGCGGTGTGGGAGTGCTTCTTCTTCAGAGGTGCATTTCGGTGGCGGACGTGACTCCGTTTGGTGCCTCGTCGGTGGATTGGGGGAGCCCCTCTCTTGGACGTCGCAGCTGAAGATTGGGTCGGGCTAGGCAGCTGAGCACTGCACGAAATGAAAGAATGTCGACGATGACGTCCGTTTGGAGAGCTGGACGAGCTGGAGCTGTGGATGTTTAGGCTGCAGGTACCTTGGCTGCTGCGAAGACAGACCCTTGCCGCCGATGAGATGCGAGATCAACGCGTTTGGTGGGGTCACTCGAATTCGCCGCGTCCGTGGTGCGCCGTCACGAGCTAGCTAATCACCGAGCTGTGAATTTAATTGCAGTTTGATGGGCCATTTCATGTGAAGCTTCTGAAGGCTTGTGATTCTTCTACATATCATCTAAACGCCAGCCATGGTATCATCGTAGATCTAGCCCGCACCGGCGTGCTGTCCCTTCCCACCCAAACGCCAATAGCAATGCACGGGCAATATCAACCAAATGGAAAGCCTCCTGGGAATCCGCCTGTTCACATGTTAGCAGTCATTCAAGGGTCAATGTTCAGTTGAACATACCTTGGAAGGGAAATTGCCCACCTTGAAATTTGAATCCTCCACCACCGCCGCCTCCTCCGCCTCGTTGCTGGAAGAAGATGGGTTGACCTCCTTGTCCGAAACCGAATGGGCTGCCCTGGAAAGGTTGCTGGCCAGATTGGGGATCGTTCGGGTCATCGCCGCGATCGAATCGTGCTTTGAGCTCAGGATCTGATAGCACTTCGTATGCTTCGTTGATGGCCGACATCTTCTTTTGCGCTTCTTCCTGAGTGATGCCGTTCTTTGCAGCCTTATCCGGATGGTGTTGGACGGTGAGCTTGCGGAATGCCCGCTTGATCTCCCTCTCGTCCGCATCTCGACTGACTCCCAAAACCTTGTAGTAGTCTTTCGTTTTGCTTCGCTTGAGGAGAGTATGTGCCTTCTGTAGTAGTTCTTGAACCTTTTGGTTGTTGCCGTGTTCCTCTTTCGCGGTGTTGAGGGTACCAATAGCTGGCTCGAAATCGTCCGCGTCCAGTTGCCGTTGAGCTTTGGATAGGAGGGCCGGTAGTGATGTGGGGTTGTATTTGAGTGTCTCGTCACAGAATGCTTCAGCCTTCTTCAGGTTGTTCATCTCAGTGTAGGCGTTGCAGGTCTCTTCCACAAGCTGTTCATAGAGACCATCGCCCGCCTTTGGGTGAATATATCCAGTCTCACGGTAAGTCTTGATGTCGTCTTTGATTTCCTGAAGAAGACCTGGTTCATCCTCGCCTTGTGGTAGGAGCAGCTTGACTGCCGATGCGAATTGTCGCTTTTCAATCATCTGCTTGAACTTCTTCAAAGTCCGATCAATTGCCTTTTCCGACTTTCTCAGCTTGGAACAAGCCTTGTTGTCTTGATCGTTGTGCAGGCACTTGGAGATCGCGGTGATACCCTTGTCGGTCTCGCCCAATGAGTAGTATGCCATCGCCGAGATTTGTAGATATGGATCGGTCAAGGAAGGATTGATTTGCATGACATGGTTCAAATCTGCCAGACCCTCCATGATCTCACCCTTCTCGAATCTACACCTCGCTCTTCGCTGTCTCAACTCCATGGCTGTTCCGGCGACAAGGATGGCAGTGCCAGCATGAGTGACACATGCTTCCCAATCACCCTTCTTCTCAGCGTCTTGCGACAACTTCTCAGCTCCCTCAGCCTCTTCTAGCTCCTCCATCTCCTGGCCACCCTTCTTCCCGGCGGCCAGGTAATCCTGCTTCGCACCTTTCCAATCCGCATTTCTGCTCTTTATTCTCGCTCTCTGCGTCAATGCGCCCTCGAAGCCCGGTTTCAGAGTGAGCACCTGATCGAAATCGCGGCTCGCTTGTTGGTTTTTGCCCAAGGACAAGTATGTTGCGCCTCGCTTGAATAGGGTCAAGTAGTCGCTTGGGTCCTTTTGAATGGCCAGATCGAAATATACGAGAGCATCCTGAGCTTTTCCTCTGTTCAGATTCTCGTTGGCGCGTGCGATCAGCTGTGAGACAGGTGTGTCGGAAGGGACATCGCCGGGAGCCAATGCGAGTGTAGCGGGCACGGAGGAGAGGCACAAGGCGCCGAGAGCCAGCGAGGAGAAGCTGACCCTCATGGTCGCTGGTATAGAATCGAGTTGAAGTGGTGAGAGTCGGTGTTGGAAACGGACAAGTCAACGTCGTCGAAACGGCCAGCTGGCATTGTGGCAGTCGAGATTCAGGGACCAGCTGCGGCGGCGTCGCGTGGACCTCGATGGCGCCGGTGACGATGACGTGCAGATCGATCGCCAGTGAACCGAACTCTCCCAAACTGCACTTGATACATCCAACACCTACTTCAACAATCACATGTGAACATCAAGAACAATACTCGCAATCCCCAAAACAAAGAAAGGCTCCAAGGCATTGACGTCTTCCCCAGCTGGAGCTCCGGCCCGCCGATCCGCGAGACCGCGAGCACGAGAGCTGGTCGTTCCGTCGTACGACGTGCAGTAAATACGGCCTCGTGATCTCCCTATCGCCTTGGATATCAAGCTGTAATTACCCCTTCAGCGACCTGGGATCCCCTCCCAACCCCCATCATGCCGTCTCATCGCCTCCGAATCGACGGCGCCACCTTCCGCGACTCCAACAATCGTCAAGTAACGCTGCACGGCATCAATGTGGCCGGTGACACCAAGTTCCCCGCGACCCCCGATGTCTCCTCCCACATCAAAGAACGTTTCTTCGAAGGTGACGATGTATCCTTCGTGGGCCGACCCTTTGCTCTCGAGCAAGCACATACCCACTTCTCCCGCCTGCGAAGATGGGGCTACAATACCATTCGATATATCTACACCTGGGAGTGTCTGGAACACGCGGGGCCTGGGAAATACGATAACGACTTTGTCGATTTTACAATCAAGGTCTTGAGAATAGCAAAAGAGTATGGCTTCTACGTCTTCATGGACCCGCATCAAGACGTATGGAGTCGTTTCACCGGAGGCAGCGGAGCGCCCATGTGGACGATATATGCCTGCGGTTTCGATCCCACCAAGTTCGCGACTACAGAGGCGAGCTTGGTGCAAAACACCTGGCCAGACCCGGCCGAGTACCCGAAGATGATCTGGGCGACGAATTACACACGATTGGCGGCTCAGACGATCTTCACTTTCTTCTTCTCGGGGAGATACTTTGCACCCAAATGTATAATCGACGGCAAGAACATTCAGGACTACCTACAAGAGCACTTCGTCAACGCTTGCAAGCACTTGGCGCAGAGGATACACGAGGCTGGGGACTTGGAGGGCGAGTGCGTAATTGGGCATGAGACGATGAACGAGCCAAATAAGGGACACTATGGCCATCCAGATCTGGCCAGCATACCGGAGGATCAAAAGCTGAGGAAGTGGACAACCCCCACGGCATTCCAGGCAATGCTTCTGGGCTCAGGCCGAGCAATTGAAGTTGATGTGTGGGACTTTGGAAGCTTTGGACCATACAAGAAGACAACGCAGTTGGTCGATCCGAAGGGAACAAAGGCGTGGCTAGATCCAGCTACGTGGGACGATACCAAGTACGGCTGGAAACGAAGTCCGGGGTGGAAGTTGGGAGAATGCATTTGGGCACAGCATGGCATCTGGGATCCTTCAAAAGATGAGCTTCTATTACCGCAGTATTTTTCAAAGCACCCGAACACTGGCGAGACATTGAACCAGGAAACGTGGACCAACGACAACTACATGGACTTTTACCGGAGATACAAAGACGCCATGCGGGAAGTGTGGTCGGAATCCTTCCTTCTAATGCAACCTGCTCCGTTCGAGATTCCACCAGTGATCAAGGGCACGCCAGAAGGCGACGACAAGAACATGATCTTCGCATCGCATTTCTACGACGGCATCACACTCATCACCAAGAAGTGGAACAAGATATGGAACATTGACGTGCTCGGTGTGCTTCGAGGCAGATACAGCTCACCGGCATTCGCGATCAAGCTCGGCGAGACAGCCATTCGGAATTGCTTTAAAGACCAGCTCACAGAAGTCCGACGAGAAGGCATGGAAAACATGGGCGTACACCCTTGTTTATACACCGAAATTGGCATTCCCTACGACATGGACGACAAGCACGCCTACCAAACAGGAGACTACAGCTCCCAAGCCGCAGCCATCGACGCAAACTTCTACGCCGTGGAAGGCTCCGGCGCCCAAGGCATGACCTGGTGGGTCTACACCGCCAGCAACAGCCACTACTGGGGCGACAACTGGAACGGCGAAGACCTCTCCCTCTACTGCACCGAAGACAAGCCCCTCCCACCACCCTCCTACGCGCTCTCCAACGCATCCAAACTCTCCCTGAACCCCTCCAGCCCGAGCTACAGCGAAAGCCAGTCAGAATCCAACGCGCCCGTCACCCCAGGTAGCATCCAAAAGACCCTCAGCGTCGACGGCATGTCCTCCTCCCTCCCCGGCCTCGCCTCCGACTCCCAACCCGGCTACCGCGCCGCCGAAGCCTACATCCGTCCCGTCCCCGTAGCCATCCACGGCACAATCGACACCTACGGCTTCGACCTCAAAAACTGCACTTTCACGCTCAACCTCACCGCCACATCCTCCACGCCCCCGGACGCCCCGACGGAAATTTTCTTACCCGAATACCACTTCCCGCAGATGAATAATCTCACTTCTGTTGAAGTCACTGGTGGGAAATGGGAGATTCGGACGGTTGAGGAGGTCGAGGGCGCGACGCAGCAGGTTTTGAGGTGGTGGCATGGGGAGGGCGAGCAGAAGATGAGTGTTAAGGGAGTCAAGAGGAAGAGGGGGCATGTGGGGAGTAGTGAGAGTGATGCTAGTGAGGATAGTTATTTGGATGCTTATTGGCAGATGGGGAAGAGTTGTAGGGTTATGTGAGAGGGTGAGCGAAGGGTTGACAGGACAGTGCTGACGGGGTTGAGGTTGGCGCTGGATGGATGATAGGACGAGGTATATGATATGGTATGAAGCATTGATTCTTTAGCATCGCGTCCCTTTCACTTTTCTTCTCGTCATGTCCTTCCATTACATGAGGCTCTTTCCTAAATTGTCCGATCTCACCGCGAAATTCCTCCTAGTCCGGGATGCCAAGATTCACAGCTTCGAGCTCCCTCCAAAACCCAGAATCATCCAACGACACATATCTCATTTCATTGCTCTTCCCTTTCAACTTCACTCGCAAATCAAATCCTTTTCTGGCCTCAAACAGCCTCGACTAACTCAAGCCTCCGAAATACCCCCGACCAGGCCCAAAATTTCTCATCCACCCATGCAACAAACTATGACTCACACCTTCATAAACCACAAACCACGCCTCTACCTCTATGTCGCCCCCATCGGCACCAATCAGGGCGTAAGACATCCCCTGTCATCTGCCTTCCGGACAGTCACTAACGATCTCTTCAGGTGTAGCTCAGTGGTAGAGCGCCCGCTTTGCATGTTCTCATGAAAGACATGTGCGGGAGGTCTTGGGTGTACGTGCATTGCCCAAATCAGTCAGACAGCCCTCGCGCATACTAACGGTGACACTAGTCGATCCCCAACCCGTCCAAAAAAAAACGTTCTGAGGCGTTTCTTTTTGTTCCTTTAGGGGCGATGGTGCGGGATGGGAATCGATTTTTGCACCGGAGAGGGATGTGAGGATTGGGACTGGAGGTGAGTGAGAAAGACTATTTTGGGGTATCGAGAATGATGAAGAGATTGTATCGTTTTGTAGATTGATAACCAAGGGGAAACGATAACGGGGATTTTACCCAAGCCTTTGGTGATCTAACAGCCTGACTATCGTTGCGATACTTCTTTGAACATGTGTTCAGGATTCCTGTTGCTCCTTTTTGTCCGTGCCAGTGTAACGTCGACATAGCAATGATCTTGACATATCTTTTGCCAACTCACCTAGCGTTCGTAAAGTTCGGACTTTCACATGCCGAACCACAGGTGCCGAACGACAGCTGTCCAGCAACGCCTCCTATTTCTCGTATTCGAGTCCAAGATCACGCCATCATGGTACGTCTCCAAAACCCCCGAAACCCTTCAGCCGGCTCGAAC
The DNA here is from genome assembly GCA_002786025.1 of Zasmidium citrigriseum. Taxonomy (NCBI): domain Eukaryota; kingdom Fungi; phylum Ascomycota; class Dothideomycetes; order Mycosphaerellales; family Mycosphaerellaceae; genus Zasmidium; species Zasmidium citrigriseum. The sequence goes on along the minus strand of NHNW01000005.1, from coordinate 726,658 downwards.
GATTCCCAAGTTGCAGGCTTCCACAGCCCAATTTCGTCGTCTCGACAACAATCACCTGCCTTACCACCTACTCTATAACAGGAGCCGTAATATAGCGTCTGCTCCCCGGTACCCAATCAGCACAATCCTTCTCCAAGACGGAAAGAGGAAGAGTCTCTATCCGACGTAAACCCTTGATATCCATACCCATCAAGTTGCCCGTTTGAGAAAGAGCACCTTGTTGTAGTGTCCTGGTAAGGCGAAACCGCCCAGGCTGATGTCAGATCTTCACAGGGACCCTTGATCCTTGGTACGTACCAGACTGACCGGGGCCTGCCCCTTTAGCCAGTCTTGCTTTGAGTCCACGGGCTGTGGATTTTTGTGGACATCTGGGGGTTGCCATGTTGAGGGCGGAGCGGTGGTGCCGAGGGAGGGGGGTTGAAAGGGGGAATTTTGCTGAGAGGTGGTGATGTGTTCATTATTTCTTTCCTAGTTGCTGGGATGGTTATAGGGCTCTTTCTGCCGTTTCGTTGTCGATAGAGGGCTCTCCTTTTCCTAGTATTGAAGGCCATCGCACTTTTCGTCGGTGGTGTTCATAGTACAGTCGTCCGGTCCTGAAACGAGATTGTTGCCAAAATCGCCACCTGGAAGTGCTCCCGATTTGTGCATTGCTAATTCTGCAGTCCAATCTCACCTTCTTCTGGAGGTACTTCAAGACAACAGTACGAACGGTCCGTTGGCCCGCCTTTGTACATTGACATTGGCGTGCTTCTCACCTCATGATCGACCGTCCCGTCGCTTGAAAGTCTTGTATACAGCCCCCCGTCTTTAGCTTCTTGGTCTTCTTGGGTGGCTTCCAGGATTCGCTGCCCGCTATTCTGGACAGATTGCTTCGAAGTCTCGCGTCGATACGATTGAATTGAGTATTCTTCCCAGTAGGAGCATGGCAAACGCGTGGCAGAGTGGACCTTTATTGACTTGGAGTAGAGACATCCCGCCCCAATCCAGTTTTGAAGAATTTCCAACACATCGGATTCGTTAGGACTTTCGTCATGCCGAGAGTTACGTACCACGAACGGTACATTGTTGCCGGCTTGTTGTATTTCGTAGCAATGGATATGCTGGCCATTTTAGACCGGGGCTCATACTACCCTGGTAGAAGTCTTGACTTCATCTCTTGCACGCCCAGCTGGATGTCGGCCAAATGCCTTCATTTATGCAATGGAACTCGGGTTCGATGTTCGGGAGGCCGGGCAACATCGATTGCCCATATCGTGAGATGACCAGTGGAGGAGGAAGACGAACCTGACGGGATCAGGAATGTCTTCGTAGGATACGAGCCATGTACGAAGGAGAAATCATTCGACGAGGCGAAGAGCTGATGGCTGAGAGTTTGCTCATCAAGAAATAGCAACATCATCGAAGACGTGAGCAACAAGAAGGCTGCTCGAAGATGTCAGTCGTCAGAAAAGGACATGTCGTCGGGATATGCCAGTATCGGCAACATTCCAGGTCTCAGATCACCGATGTAAAGAACAGATGCCGATGCCGAGTCGTCTTCCTCATCCATGAACAGGGAAGCCCCTTCAGCCAGCTTTCGCGCGGATCCCGATACACATCTCAACATCCGCACGCCAAGTGATGGGTACGTCTCACAAATCTGACGCTCGTCATTCTTGCATGTTTCATTGAGAAAAGAATGGAGAAAGAGAAACTCTTGTACTTACGATCATCGCAGGCAGAACAATTTCACTGGCAATGAAGCTCCAAAGTGGACTTTCCACGCAATGAGACGCATCACAACCCAAGAAGTCCAAGAAGGAAAGCAGAAAGGAGAGGTGAAGTCGCCTCCCCGTCCATCTCCGAATGCCGGAACGCACTCTCCATCTCCGCCTCCACCAAAAAACTCCACCCCCACGCCCAGCTTCCACCTCACCTCCTCCCGAAACACCACAACACCAAGACATTTTCTATGATGCGTCCTGCAGCATGCAAGACGATCACGGCATCTCAGTATCCCGTACCGCGATAACGAATCCCGCGACACAGCCACCATCCTACCGAAATCCAAATCTGTGGTAGCCATCGCACTTGGCATGCCTGGGCGCCGCGCGCGCCGGTGTTCCTTCTAGCAGGAGTGCTGATGGCGGAGCTTGATTTGACGTTAGATGGGTGATGGAGAAGCCGTAGGATTTCGAACGTAGCTGGGGGTGCTGAACCTATGGCATGTGTAAGTCAAATGGCGTCAACTCTCGTGCCCCGTCTCGCACGTGTGTGCGGTGGGCGGTGTGTGCACATACGCCTGTCTCTCGGCATGTAACAGAAGAGACCAGACTACGGCATGCAAGTGGATATGGCCTAGAGTTGAGTCTGCAGCATTTGGGCGATCATGGAGTAGAGTTGTGGAGGACATTGGCGTCGGTGGAGAAATCTAGAGTCCACGCCTCCACGCCCCGGAAATGTAGGTAGACCACTTCGTTATCCGCCTGCCTAAGATTACGTGTCGTCGAATGCCACCCAAGAGAAGTGAAGAACGCTCAGGTTACATGCAATGGCTGGGCCTGTCGGCTAGGGATATAATACCCACGCGCTTTGACCACCACCTCTGGGACTCTGGATTGCACCTCGAAACCCCACGCCCTATGTGTTCTTAGCCCCCCTTGGGGGGTTGGGGGGGCCTATTAATCGTTTGCACCCCCCGCTGTGTTTCTTTGAAAAATGTGGTTGTGTTGGCGAGAAATCGACGTGTTTTGGGCGTGTTGACTTAGAAATTTCAAGTTCAGCTGGGGGTGCGTAGAGCTCAGACTGCCTGCGTACACGCCTTCGGAGACAGGTTGTTCCGAGCTTGGCGTGGGTATTATATCCCTTGCCGGCCTGTCGCGCATGTCTCAAGTGAACCGGGAGGGCGGTTTCTGTGGAGCCGGAAGAAAGACAGTGCACATGTGAGATAGATTGCTGGCGCGCTTTGATACGGACAGGGCACTTCACTATTCAGTGTATTCACATTTTGATTGACTAGATACTCGTTACAACTCCCCGTCTACACCGTGTTGCTGTATAAGTCTCCCCTGTCATGATCTCATCAAAGCAGATAAACAGTATCAGAAAACGCCAGAACGCCTTTGCTGTCGTGACTCCAGTACCTGCAATCTCCACAGGACGGGCCTTGCCTTCTCTCCCAATCGCTGGTATCAATCAATCTATCCTCCGTCCTACTCTTTATATGTTCCGACGCCAGTGGTAACCCAAAAGTATTCATAGATCCGGAAATAGATGAAAGTGTATATCAAACATCCTCCTTCTCCTTCTCCTGCGGAGGAGAAGTCGAACTCATAGTCGTCGCAGCGCTCAAAGTCGGCATCCGCTTTCCCCTCTGTCGGAAGTAGATAGCAAACGCCATGCAGACGGCGCTCATGAAAATGCAGGCTCCAGACCAGAGGATCACCGTCAAGAAGCTACTATACTCCGAAATGAGGTGACCCGCGATGATCGGCCCGATGAGAGCGGGAATGCCGGCGGTGCTGTACATCATGCCCGTCCATTGACCGAGTTTGGCCTGTTCCTTGGGGTCGGGACCGAGAATGTAGGCGACTGATGCTGGCGGGAGACCGATGACGGCTCCAGAGAAGGCGCCGAAGACGATTACGAACGCCCAGGTTGCTGAGAGGCTTGTTGCCAGGGACCAGAGGATCAGGACGAGGAGGGATGCGACGAATGTGACGACGCAGTGGACGTTCAGGGCGCCGAAGTGATCGCAGAGGTAGGCTGATGAGACGCGGCCGAGGGTCGAGGCACCGTTCATGGTGGCGAGCAAGTACATCGTTCGCACTTTACCCTGCGCTTGAGGGTGAGGAAGGCCGGCATTCGCTCCGTCCGCTCTTGTTGGTCGGTAGCCAAATCCTTCTGACACGGCCCATTCTTCCAGGTTGAAGAAGACGCAGTAGAAGCCGAAGAAGAGAAATGAGATTGAGGCCACCATGAAGAGGAAGGATCGGTTGCGGAAGGCATGGGTGTCCCAGAATACCTTGATATCCATCCATTTCTCTGGCTTGCGGATGTGGTGCTCGGGGTTTGGCCTTGCGATGAGGATTGCGAGGGCCGAAGTGCCGCAGATTACAATTCCCTCGTAGACTACGGCCAGGTTGAAGCCGTGCTGTTGGATGAGGAATCGCAACATGATGGGGTAGACAAGTCCAGAAATACTGGCACCAGATGCCACGATGCCAATTGCGAGGCCCTTCTTCGCTTTGAACCACGTGGCGACGACTACACGATATCGGTCAGTCACGAGTTTTCCATGAACATGGAGGATGCGTACCTTGTGACGAAGTGACGAAGAAGCACGCCATTCCGAGACCAGTGATGAAGCCCTGCGTGAACCAGGTGAGGCCATATCGTCCAACACCACCTGCATTCACAGCAGCCAGGAGGAAGGAGCCCAAGGATACGAAGATTGTCCCGATGATGATGAGCATCCTGCTGTGACCAGCATCGAGGAAACGGCCCACCGGTGCTGACAGGATGAGAATCATGAAGCATTCCGTAGAGCCTAGTAGATTCATCTCTAGAATATCTTCGCCTTCGAACAGCGTTTGCGTGTAGTACGACGCATAGGTACCAAAGGCGTTGACGATGCCCCATGAATTGAACATGAGTAGGAAGCCACCGAGAAGACAGAGCCAGGCTCGGTAGTCCGTGGGCCATGTGCTCTCCATTTTGGCAGGTTGATCTGCCGGCTCGGTGTGGACTGAGAGTGCAGTGAGAGAGTGAAGAGTGTCTCTTCGTACAGGTCCGTTGGGTGTCTCGATCTCGTTCGGCATTCTGCGGGTGTGAGGTGAGTTTGACGGTGACGAGTCGTCCTTTTTCTCGTCCTGGGTGAAACGTGAGTCGAAGGATATGCTTCGTTCGGGTTGCTGCAACTCGTCGACACCGCGAACCTTGCTGGGCGACCGGGATATGTCGTTGCCGTTATAGGACTTTTCTGACGTGGACTGTGAGTCCGACAGTGAAGACTGGCTCTGAGAGCCGGGTTGAAGAGAGCGGCCTGCCATAGTGAAGAGCGATTCCACTAGCACGTGAAATCGAGGCAGTAGTGAAGTAGGGAAAGGGCGGGGGGACGCTGTTGCAACGAAGCAAACCTACTGGAATACTGGGGGGAGATGGTAGATATAGGACCCGGTCCCAAGACCAAGACATCGTCCGCCATGCTCGATCGTCCTCTCCACGAAACGACAGCGGCGACCCACTCGTCAGAGCTGGAGAAAGAATGGCCACAGGCAACCTAAGCATCCACCACAGATAGCAGCGGTTGCACTACACCAGATGTGGCAGCAAGCACAGGGTGGATGGCTTCTGAACCCAAAGCTAGGTCGCTGGCTCTAGGGCCCGGACTCCGTGCTAGCATGTGCCTGGGGCGGCGGTGGGTCGCCAAGGGCAGGTGAGACGTCGTCAGAGGCAGCGGCAGGCTGTGTCAGGCACTGATTGAGCGTGCGAGAGATGGCGATCATCCGCAGCCAAGGTGCGCAGGACGGAGGGTTGCGTTGAACGACCGCTATGTCATGCTCGCCAAGGGCCTTGGGCGTGATTGCTGTGGCCGTTGGAGCAGCGGATTCTTGCTGACGGCGAAAAGGGCGTCATCGACTGGCTGCGTGTACGTGTGTGTCCCCATCAGGCGGCGGGCAGTCGTGCTGAGCATGGCCCAGAGAAGGGAACATGTTCGGCCTGGCACGAGTCGTGCGAGCGCAATGGTCAGCAGCAGCAGAGCCAGACGAATTCCACGCCCAGCCTTTACGGACAAAGGTGCGAAGATGAGCGTTGAGATAGATCCCTCGGTCGCACAAACCTAAAAGAGCCAAGCCGCGCCAAGCATACCCTCCGCCGCCCTCCCCTTACAGCGTTTGGCTTGACCTCGCACAGCGCGTCCCGATAAGATTGGAATGCGCGACGAAACGCCCAATCGCCCAGCGCTGGCCAGACCACCCGTCCGCCCTCTGTGCGACAGCGAGCTCTTTGTCCGCCGCGTCGCCCATCGCCGCCGCCGTGTGCACAACACCCACGCCCACGCCCACGCCGCTGACCGATGGCCTGCAGCAACAGGTGTCGTCGGCATTGAGCTGGCAAGCTTCGCGCTACCCTGGAGATCTCCCGCAACGAGGCGTCCGATCTCGAGATTCGCCCGACTCCTTCCCACTCCTTTACCCGGCTGCTTGTGCAAGCCACTCCGCCGCCTCCTCCGCCCAGCCTGGGCTTCCCTCATGCTGCAGGGAGGACGCGGTGGAGCTTGACGGCCTGCCCAGTCCGCCGTCGCAGCGTTATCTTTTCCTGACTTCCTTTTTGCTGCTAGCCGCCTGCCTGGATTTGGACCATCCTGGCACCAGAGCAGCATGGGAGCTGGGAAGGGGAATCTCCAGGATGCTGACCTGCTGCTTCTGGCCTCTGCTTCGTACATTCCTTCCTTGTCCACCGCTGGGCATTTCGCGGCTTCGTCCAGCGCCGGACATAGGAGCGACAAGCTGCCTCGGACCGTTCGAAGCACCCGTATAGGCCCGCACAAGCTACGGAACGAGTCTTATTCCCCGTCCGCTGAGAAATGCGATGTATCAGCAATGAAGGGGAACTTGGGGCAAGCCACCACGCCTTCGCCGGAATCCCTGCATGCCAGCATCCTCTCAAACACAGTTCGGCAGCTCTCAATAGTGGTCAACTCTGGGGATTGCTGAAGCTGTGCAGCGGCTCCCACGCCGCCGCCATTGACGACAGCTAAGGCCGGATGAAATGCACATCGAACTATTCCCGGCCGAGGTTGTCCTCGTCGAAAATGACGACACCGTCCGGCTCGAAAATGGATAGATAAGGGATATGCTGTGCGAAAGAGTACAGTGCCGGCAACCTGCGACTGTCCATGACGTTCTTTCGCCGGGAAGATAGCTCGAGCAGAAGACGACATCGTCAGATTTCAATCCCAGAGGATGGTCTTTCCGCACGTGTCGAGGTTGTGGTAACGTTGGCCCGGTGCTCGCGCTTCTGCGAGGTTGTTGTTCACGATCGACATGGTCGTTTTGCGTCCGAATGGAACTCTCGTTGGGATCTGCTGGTCTTCAAACTTGCGCTCCTGCCACGTGTGTTGAACGTGTTGCAAACACAATCGGTCTTCGGCCGGGTAATCGCGATGCTGATAAATGCCCTGGTCGTCGAGGTTTTCGGGAAACTTCTCGATTCAATCTTGAGTCTTTGCAGCTCTGTGCCGGCCCCGTCGACAAGAAGAACAAGAAGTGAGGAATTGCAAGGTGAGAAGTCTCATATCAAGAACGAGGTCACAATTGCACTTCCTACCGCCATTTATGGTACTCCAGCTCGTAAACAATACGGCTGAAAAGCGAGCTCGCTGCGATGCCGAACGTCGCACAAATGCCGCTTGGCATGTACAGACGTTGAATGTCAGGTGAGAAGTGGCGAGACTCACGAATTCATAGGTACTTTAGACGGTAAGTCGGCACGTCTTCAAGAGCAGACTGATAATCATTCACTGCACTTCGCTCGCGCTGGTGTGAGACGCACAGACCTCTTTCACATGTCGACTTCATTCATCCATCAACAGAGCACCGCCTGGCTCTGCCCCAGACCATGATTCTCGAAGTCCATGGAGAGGGACAAAGCAGCGCCTATTTTCAGAACAGTGGCTCGTGCTCCGCAGAGAGCGACTACGTCCAATCGAGATCCTCACGGTGGGAGGGAAGATTCTATCTCACAACAACTTTCCGACATCTCCTACTCATCACCTTTCAGAGCCCGCCCAAGCTCATCAGTCCTCAACCACCCGAAAGCAATTCCGCGTCGTGCAGACCTCCGTTCCGCTGCATATCCGCCGAGCCTCTGGGCGTGGGATGAGGCTGCACATCCAAATTCCCACCGCGCATGTACGTACCACTCCAAACATGAAACATGACGACGACGCTGGGCAGATGCACTGTAGATCTTCCGCGACCAGAAAAGGTACGCTGGCATGGCACAGTCAGCAGGAAGTAAAGAAATGCTCATGTATGTTTTGTAGGGATGTCTGGCAGGGGTCGAAGTGAATTGTGGGCTTTTCAGGCTGCTGCATAGGAGCGCCATGAGTTTTGCGTGTATGTTACTTGGGTTTGCGTGTGAATGACTTGGAACTGTTTGGGCCAAGACGGGGAGAGTTGACGACTCTTGCTAAGTTTAGGGGTTGGATGCTAAGAAATGTAGGTGTGTTTTGTGGTTGTACGCAACGCCAGCCAGCCCAGCATGTGCAGTGCCGCAGATTTATCCCGGTCTTCGAAAACTAGACTGGAATGATGTTGTCGGGCTTTGAGAAGGGCTGGGCATTTGCTTTGATGAAGGCGAGCCAAATAACAGCAAACGCTGTTCAGTAGAAACGAAAGACCAAAAGCAAAACCCGCCGGCCATCCCCCAAACCAGCAGACGAAAATAGGAGACATGGCAACCCTCGCAACCTCCCTCCTTACAATAACAGCCATCTACGTCCTCACCGGCTACCGCGTCTCCCAACACTACAAGCTCTGTCGATTGATCGAAAACGTCCAGTCGGTACGAAAAGCGCTATCGAGCCCTGGCACTTCGACGTCAATAGCAGAACCACGGACAGCAGAGTGTCTGCCAAGATGCGACAGATGGAAAAGGCGATGACGAGGGTTGTGAGGTAGATGGGAGGGTGGCTTTGGATTGGGTCGGAGAGCGAAGGAGAGCGAAGGGAAGTTTGTGATGCAGGAGTGACGGGTTGGACGAACGACCACAACGCATGGTCTCGAATCTCGATGCTGGAGAATCTTCTTCGACACGCAACATTCGATCGATGGGCATTCCAGAACACCACCACAGTTCTCATCGCATGAGAGAGCGAGACCAAGCCAAGCCGCGACCTCCGTGCAAACAAAGAAGACCTCATAGCCTCCCAAGACGGGTGGAAGTCATCCAGCATCGAAAAATTTGTCAGATAATTCGTACGACCGCCGTGATCTCATTGCACGCGTAGTACGTCGTCTCTCTACCAAGCCCGGGCTAGCAACTCCAGTCACTCCTCAACTGTGCCGCCCGAGACCTATTGGCAACACCTCATGTGCTGCGTGCTTTCCTTCATCATGCAGAATTCCATCCATTCCTTTTCTTGACGCCGAGAACGCCAATGCTATGCATCCCACATGAAGACCTCTAGTGCCTTTTTCCTTCCCTTCCGCCTGTGCCACAGTTCGTGGCGGGCTGTTTCAACGAGTCGTCCTCAGATGTGGATTCCTCGTGGAATTCATTACCTGGCAACGGCAGCCGAGAGGACTTGTGTTCTGAAGAAACCGCCCTTTGTGCGCTCGATGACCTGCTGGTAGACGCTGACAGGTGGGTGGTTCATGATGACGGTGCCGGCTTTGTAGTCGATCTTTGCGTCGACGCGAGTGTCGCGGATCAGGTTCACGATCCACTTCTCTCCTTCGGAATGTGACAGGCCCAGACGGGTCGAGAGGTCCCTAGGAAGTACGTGTTAGTAATGAGTCAGATGGATTGTTCGAATGATCACTCACTTGATGTCGATCCGCTGGTGGATCTTGCAGTAGGACTCTGAGATCAGGTGGCGGGCTGCATCGAGGAAAGACTCCGAGGCAGCTACGAGGAAGAAATCGGCGCGCAAGATCTCGTCGGCCTCGCTCAGTCTCTTCTGCGCCTCCTCGAAGTCGAAGTCGACATACAGGGCCTTGACGAAGCTGGTCACCGGGTCGTTGTACTCGTACTGCTCCTGGCGCACGATCCGCACAAGATCCTTGAGCTGCTTCTGGTAGTTGCCGTAGATGAAGTTGTTCTTGCTGCCCGGTCGGTTACGGTTGGTAATGACGGCGGCGGCGAGATACCTCAAGATCCAGGGGCAGTGCGTCTGAATTGTGTTGATGTAGGTGGGGGAGAAGAAGAGCTCGGTCAAAGCCTCACGCGCGGGCTCGTGGTTGAAGAAAGGGAAAAGCGACCAGTGAATGAGCCAAGTTCGGTGTTCGAGCTGAGCGAGTGGGTTGTTGAAGAGCCTTGTGTCGATGGCCTCTTTCAGCTTCATGACTTCCTCCATCGCGCTCTCCCAGTTGACGGTCAAGATATCGCATGCGAGCTTGCCCCATGTTGCGTGATTGACCTTGTCATTGTCTGTGGAGAGAATACGGAACTGATACAGCAGTTCTGATGCGCTTGCATAGTCGCCGCACGAGTACTGGAACTGGCCAAACTCGTAGAGCTGGTCGACCATCTGCTGGGTCACACCGTGGTTCTCCTTCAGGTAGTTCATGTTGCTGACTTTGTCGCTGCGCAGGTTGTTGATGACATCTGGATCGGCCAGCAGATTCTGGATCTTCTCGGTTTCCTCCTCGAATATCCGCCGTCTCTCCAGCACCTCGTCTCGCTTCTTTGCGTATTCTGCCGGTCGCTCGTCCAGGTTGTTCAGCTGCGCGTAGAGATCGCCGATGAAGTCGGACATGTTGGTTCCTTGCAGCAGCGCATATTTGAGCTGCGTGATGTCGGTGATATCCTCATCTTCAGGAGTCTGCTCTTCGGCGAAGTTGAGCAGTGGGAAGACGAGGTGTCGGTCGAGGTTGCGCACGAGTTTCGGGAGCAGGCTGTGTTCCTTTGCGACCTCTGGGTTGGACTGTGCGTTGGCAGCAGCGCCGTTGAGCATCTCGCCGGCGGTGGGGGGGGTCTGATCGGCCATGGTGGCGGTGGTGTCGAGTCTGAAGGCGGCGGTGATGTTCGCGGCGGCGGCTTTGGTGGGCTGGAGATTTGCTGAGTCTTGGCGCGCAAGGCAAGAACGATCGGGAGCACCCGCCTCCGCTCCGCAGCCACCTCCGAGACGACGACGGGCGACGCTCCTGAAGCTGCACAAAACCCAAACATTCACTCACATCTCCACCGCAATGGCAGCTACAACACCGTTCCTGCCCTTCCTTCGGCCATTGGCTTTGCCGCGACCATCAACAGTCAGGCACTTCCTCCGCTTCTCCACCAGCGTGCCATGCAGAGCGACTGAGCAGAAAGAGGGTATGAAGGTCCACAGAAAACATATGAACTGGACTAATCAATGCCAGATCCCAACCTCATCGCCTCTCGAACTGCACCAGAAGCATATCCACCGCCATGGATGAAATCGAAGCCGCGACCGAAAGAATCCAAGGCCTCACGAAGAAGCTCCCACCCGCGAAAAGAGCGACAATATCCCACGCGACATCCCTCCCACCATCAACCAGAGAGGGTCCGATTAATACCAGAGCCTGTTGAGACACTTCCAGCGGAGCAATGCGCGCCGAACCTGCCATACTTTGTCACGCGATCCGCCAACAACGAGCTACCGATCTATACACTGCGGAAGAATGGAGGAAACTTGAAGATGACCAGGATCAAAAAGATTGACGGCAATAAGATGGCGTTGAGAGATGAGTTGAGGGATCTTTTGGGAGTGCAAGAGAAGGATGCAATTGTCAACAGCGTGACGGGACATGTTATGATCAAGGGCCATTACAAGCCGCAGATTGAGAAGTTTCTGAGGCAGAGGATGTTTTAGAAGATACGATACCTGAGGATCGCACTCAGACCAGAATCGCTTATTGGCAAGTTGGTCCCGAGGGGAGAAACAACTCCCCCGAAACATATCTCAAGTTCCACGCCTGATGTCTACACACTTGGCGTGGACCCCATTCCCAACATATTTGCGATAAGATTCACATTTTCTAATATGTATGTACCTACAAGAGCTGCGTGTGACGCCGCGATGGAGACGAATTCCATGCGTATGCGCCATTCACTCGCAGGTTGTCATGTGCGTTCGGCGCTAGTGCGGGGCAGGGAAAGTCTGGCGTACCGCGGCGGCGTCGCGCCTCGAATTCAAAGAGCCCTCTGCCTTCCCCGACTCACCCACTGCCAGACTTCTCGCACATTTTGCAAACACCTTGCCGCCGCACCGTCTGCATCCGTCTACGACACTCGACCTGATTAAAAATGGCTCCTCCAACCACCTCGACTGCAGACCGCAGCCACGCCACCGAGGCGCCGGCATCCCTATCTCAACAACACAGCGAGGACGATCGACCACACGGCTCAGACATCTGCCAGACCCAGGGCCAGAGCAACGAGACCTCTAACCCAACAATCGCCGGCGCTCCACCGACTAAGATCGCAGATCTCGTCCCTCCACCTCCCTCCGATGACCCTCTCATCAAAGCCTTCTCCGAGATGGACGCCGCCACCTTGAGCAACCCGGAAGTCCTGAAAGTCCTGCGTCGCTGCATTCACGAACACCCTGAGGGGAAGGAGATTCTCGAGTATCTGTTCCCGACTTCTGCGCCCGCGACTGCGACTGCGACGACCTCGAGCCAGAAGGTGGTCTTGCAAGACGGTAACTTCCACGACCAGCTACAGGACCACATCGCCAATAACGCCGACTACTACGCCAACCCGCCCGGGTTCACTATCCCACCACATCTGCGTGACCCCGATGACCCCAATCAGAGACCTGTGCTTTCGGCTCTGGAGGTTATGGCGGAGTATGATGGGGTCGAGCGTGATGATGTCAGTAATGAGGAGCTGAACGTTGTTATTCGGAATGAGCTGGCGCTGCGGAGGAGAGAGCAGGCTGAAGCAGAGAGGTCTGGGTGAGGGAGGGCGGTGAGTAGAGATGGAGGTCTGGGTGTAGAAGATCATGTGATGGTATGTCTTTGATTTTTCTGCGATTACGTGCACTTGTGCTGACTTTTGATACTTAGCACCGGGTCTGTGATCAAGAACTTTCGATTCAAGTGCTGAAAGCCGAGTCAGGGAGGTTTGCTTTGTCGTTGGGCATTGATGGCGTTACTATAGTGAAAAATCTTGCTTAAGTGTAGGCAGTAACAATAGCAGTGATCGTATGCTACTATGCAGAATCTCCCTCTGGACTTGGCGCTGGTTCACGCTCTGCTCGTGGCTTCTCCCGAGGCCTTTCAAATAACCACCGCCGCCGCTGCGCCTCAGCTGGCGATTGAGATGGGCTACGACTTCCAACTGCCCCACGACCACTGGAACGTCGAGGACTACTCTTTGGTGTTGACGAGGCCTTGGCTCTCGCCCCTACGTCCGACGAACGCCGTCTATCGACCTTGCGTCTCGTCCGCGCTTTGTCTCTGGCCATGGTGCGTGGAGATGGCGTGAGCGATACTCTGTCCCCTGAGCGAGAAGAGGACTTGCTGATACGGCTCCCTTTGACGGATTGTAGGGATCTACTGGAGGGAGGCGAACGAGGAATCTCAGCGCCGAATTCCACAAGTCGTCGTCGTAGATCCATCAGTTCGTCCTCCCGTAACCCGATCTGTCTGCTCTTTTCGTCGAGGATCTCCGCCATGAAGGTCTGGTAGGTGTTATGAGTGGAGTTAGTAAAGGTTATGAGATGATCGACTTCGTGGTAGATCAGCTCATTGGCCTCACACTCGCGCTCCTCCTGGAGCAGTTCGAGGATTTCTCGGGTGGATCTGAATCTTCGCTGGAGCTCTTCGATGTTGACGTCGGAGTTGGTCGACCATTGTGAGCTGCTACCATCGCCATCAACCATATCTGGAGACTGTTCATCTGGAATTGAGAGCTCCCCTTCGCTGAAAGGCTCTTGTACGGGGTCAGGGTGGTGATCTTCGATGTCCAATCTGCCATTATCATCACTTCGCCCATCGTCGTCAATGGAGGCCCGAGGAGTCTGATCGTCCTCTTTTGCGATCCTTCCAACACTTTGCAGTATTGGTACAAGGACATCCTGATGGATACCATTCAGATTCCTCTCGAGATGATTCTCCACTAATTTTCTCAAATACTGTTGATCTTTCAACTTCGAGCGCACCTCGGCTTCCTTCTGCGAGACTTGACCTACGCCATTCACTCGCGAATTGTCCTTGCGCCTACTATCAGATTTCCGACGCTCATTTCTGAACTTGCTAAGTTCGTTGTATAGCTCAGCGATTGCTCGGTTTACTTGAGATATCGTCCGCTGGCCCTCAAAGCAATGCCGTAACCGCCGACACTCATGCTCTCTCATACACCATGGATCCTGGAAGTTGGCCGCCAGACATGCATTGAAGTACTGCTCCGTACGATCTTTGATTCTTCCCCAGTGCAACGTGATGGCCCGTTGGAGGCGTACTGCTTCGGCACGCAAGGCGTCAATTTTGGGCTTTTGTTCGACGATGTGTTCTTGACATTTATCCCGTTCTTCCCGCATATCATTTAACCCAGCTTCGATTCGTTCGTCATCTTTCGCAAGGTCGATATCTCTTTCGAGGCTGTGGTATTGGATGTGACAATTATCGACAATTCGCTGCATTTCATCGATTCGTGCTTGCAGGTCTGCTAGTGATTGAATGTCCAGATGTAGAACCTCGAAGAGATTGAGCATCGCGCTCTCAATATCTCTAGGAGGAGATTTTTTGACCTTCTTCGTTGAAACCTTGCGTCTTCGTTTAGGTGAGGCGGGGCCTGGTACAGGCGCCCTAATATGCTGCCTTGTGCTGGGGGAAAAGTATCGTGGAATTGCGATGCTGAAAAGTCTGAAGACACCACTCATCCATGACGGATTACCAGCTGTTGTTGTCGAAGCCATCGTCGGTTCAGCAGTGACGAAGAATGCCAGTGAGGGATAGGCACATACTTGAGTCCTTCGGGGGCTGGTTTTGTTGCGGAAGAAAACAGGGACAAAGCGACATCATTCTGTTACTTGTCCATTTGCGGCAGTCCATCATTGCAACTGCTCTATCGATTGTGAACAAAGCCGACGGGTTCTCATTGTCATGTTTCCAGCGTAAGTGGCACGCCGCGACTTGATATTCGTATAGTTGTTTGCACCACATTGGCTGGAGTTGAGTCGTGAGCTCCCGCCCAAGGCATTTTCTTCGGGTAGTATGTATGGAGCATTGGATGCTCCAGTCCATCGTTAGGATCTTGATCAAGTACGTCGAGCAGCCGATTTACCAGCTGCCATCCGCTGAGCAATCGACCGCGGAACCCTTGTATTAGATACTGATGCGCGGGAGAAGCACACCTGTCATTACGAGCTCTCGCTCGACGCCTGTATATGTGAGAGATTGATTCTCGTAGATTGACTTGCTCTGTTGGCCTCCGCTTGCTGAGATGGCCGTCACATGCTTTCCGCGCTAATGTGCGCTAAGCAAAACCTTATCTCCGTGACCTTCATCTCCATTGCACCATTTCGACCACTAACAGACGTCTTTGTTGGGAAGCATTGCAAACCTCCTAACACACTCTTTGTTCAGCTACAACGAACAACTGGGTTACCTTTCCGGTACTGTTGGGAATGAAGACAAAGAAAGGTATTCTGCAAGTGGATGACATAGTCTGAGCAGTATCTGTACGTTCACTCTACAGGAATTGACAGCGAAAGCCGTTACATTTGTCTTCGAATGCGATTGATCGTTCATACGTCCAGAATCACGTTGACAGAATCAGTGCTACGATGTCGTGGTGTCCTTTACCCTTTCTGAGGAGACGACGGGGGCGACAACTGGCAGAAGTGCAACGTACAGCAGCAGAGCCAGCACCAGCGCCAATACCTAGACGAAGAGCACAGAATCGTCCAATTGCTACGCCACCCAGAATGTCGCCAGGCTCCGTCGGACCAGAGATACTTAAAGTCTTCCAAAAGCTCCACCAAGACGCCCAGGCACACGCAGCCCTACTCGAACGCATCGAACCATGCAAAGAAACCCTAGAAAGGAGCCAGGGCAGCTACGACCAACTTATTTGCGGCCAACTCCGTGCTCAGGGAAATGACCAAATCGGCGAAGTTGGGATGCTACAACTAGAGCAGGAGCTCGCACGCCGCCAGAATGAGATTGATATCAGCACTCAGCAGCTGCATGCTTTGCAAACCGAAGTAGCAGAGCCTGAGAAGTCGATGAAAGTTCATTGGGCAACAATCGATCTCCAAGCCGAGGAATACTGTAATGCGTGTCTGGATAGTGATTTTGAGGCTTGGTGGAGTCTGTCGGAGGAGGATTGTCGATGGCTTTGTCATTGTTTGGACCGCAGGCATATGGTTGAGGAGACAAGGAGGCAGGTGAAGGATTTGTATCGGCGGGTTGTTAGTGGAAGGAATGCGCATAGTAAGGCTGTGAGGGAAGCAGGGGCACATGGTATTGCTGCGGGTTTGCAAGAGAAGCGGGTGGAGAGATTGCTGAGAGAGGTACAGGAGGCTGAGGCGGAGTTGGCGGAGCAGAAAAGGCTCTTGGAGTTTAGGGAGAAGACGGAGGTGGAGGAGAAGTCCAGCTTCTATAGGCTTTCTGTGAGGCCGCTGTTGGAGGCTGCTACGAAGGTTGGGGAGGCAGCTGCTACAGATGATGAGATGGTGGTGGATGGTCGAGCCGAAACGCTTGATGGTGTTGCTATCGATGATGACGGATTACCCGGGGAAAGCGATGAGATACCGGCGGATGACATGAACCAGCATGCTACGGACGGACCACCAGAGTCCGAGGGCTGGCCAGCGGATGAATTCGATGACTTCAGTCTCCCCATCAGACAACTGCAACAACGCTACATCGACATGAAGCAAAGCATAGACCAATCACGCCTAGAATACAGAGAAGAACTCAAGCGCCTGCGCTTCCTCACGGTCGACCACCTCACCACCTTCACCTCATCTACCGTGGAGCGCTACGAGGCCTGGATAGACAGAACTCTTCAGCCCAGATTAGACGACATTGGGCACGTGGAAAACCTCTTCGTCGAGCTCCGTCGACGACTTCAAAGGACTGGCGCGCCATTGCCCTCCTCTCCTTCTTCAGTAAAAAGATCGTTGCGAAGTGTCCGTGGAGGTGGAGTCAGCAAGTCATCGAGATTTGGAGGGAGTGAGAGGGTTTCTCCGGCGCAAGAAAGGAGGCCGAGTGATGTTGAGAGGGAGATCAAGAAGATCGACAGTTGGCGTTTTGAGGCAGCAGCAGCAGCCTCGTCCTCACCTGGGGCTATTCCGAGCGGATCTGATGAGCGGGGTTCCGCTGGTGGAAGAAGTGTGTCTTTGTCGCCGGGAGAGCGGGAAAGGAGGCGGAGGGAGGAGATACGGCGGGAGCGGGGATCTTCACCGAGTGTTTAGAGATGTTTGTTTTCCGCTAGACGTGCCTCAACATGCCTCGATGGCCGTGAAAATTCATACGCATTCTGCTGTTTTTGGTGTGTCCGTCTACGTGCACGTCTAGCACACTGTTTAAGATGCCTAGCAGCCTCCTTAAACCTCGTGAAGGCGACTAGAGTAGAGCCGCACGGAGCAATTGGGTTTCTCCTCGACGGTTTCTTCGTTTCTGTCAAGGCATTTGTGATGTATCTTGGGATTTCAATGTGTGTGCGGGATGTTCGCGATGAAGGCGAAGCGTGTGTGCGTGATATTCACTTACCTGACTGTCAGATGCGTCGGCGTCGGCGCTAGCGGGCGGCGAGGAAAGTTTGGCGAGGTGCGGTAGCTTCCGTCCTCGAATTCAAGTCGCTGCCACCCGACTCACCACTGCCCGACTTCAAGACATTCGGCACGAAGGTCCTGCAGACACCTCGCCGTCGCTCCGTCTGTCCTCGAGGACAACTCTCGACCTTTCCAGCATGGCCAGCCCTGCGAGGTCTACTCCAGGCCGCAGCCATGCCGCTGAGTCGCCCGACACTCAAACCCCCCAGCATGTCGGCGACACTCGACCAGATGTCGCAGATTCTCGCAGTGTGCAGAGTGACGAGACTGCTCACCGAGCCGCGGCCGACACTCATGTCGACGACTCCTCGAGTGTCACGCCAGATCAAGACTCTCCGACAGATTCGCCTGACCTGAACAACCCTCATCTCAGATACCTTGCCGAGAACAAGGAAGCCATAATGAGCGACCCGGTGGTCCTCAAGTACATGCGCAAGGTCTTTGACATGCGCCCACAGTTAGATCGCGAGGAAATTCATGACTCTCCTGGCCCAGGCTATGTCGGCCCGTCAAGCTCTCCTGGACAACTCCTGGCTATTGCTGGGCCAGGACAGCTCGTCAACCCGGCTCAAGTTTCGAATCTGATTTACAAAGGCCTTCGACTGCGGTCCAACACCAACAATTGGCAAAACATCAATCCCGGTGATTGCATCTTCAGCGTCCTACTCGAGCCGGCCAGAAAGAAGAACATCAAGCCTGGTGATCCAGACTTCATCTGGACCGAAGCCGGCCCTATGGTATTCAAGTTCTATCGCATGTTGGTTCGCAACAAGACGGGGAAGTATTTCGACGTCAACCTTTTCGTCACGAAGGAAGGCGGCGGCTGGGAAGCGGCTTTAAGCGCCGGCGAACGCAACATACACATCTTGGTGTTCAGTGCAGGAGCTTGGTACGCCATGCCGCTTGATGATAAGTCAAATCCATACAAGGCGATGTTCACCGTGGGTGAGCCGGAGAAACCAGGCTCAATGCTGTGCACCAGAGAGCAGCATATCCTGATCGAGTGGCCCATGGTCAAGTGCCCGACACAGTTCACTCTGGACAGTCTCGCTCAGTACTCCAAGATTCTCCAAGCCAACTATTTCATCAACGAGATCATGGGTGACGTTTTGGAGAAGATCCCGGAAGAGCATCGACAGAAAGTGCTCGACCTTGACGTGGCTCCTCCGGGCCATAAGCTGGAGCTTAAGGAGGATGGTCCTTGCTTCGTCCCAGTTGCTGCAAATACCTCCACTTCAGCCTCAGCTTCCACGACGCCGGTGGTTGCAACATCCACAGCCGCCCCTCAGCGCCCAGTGAGCCAGAGCAACGCAGCGCGGTCCACCCAGTCGCACGGCGGTCGCAAAGGCAAGCGGAAGTCCAGCAACGGAGTCAAGAAGCACAACACCAGTGCCAAAAACACGCCACAGACTCGAGAGAAGGATAGGTTTGGCATGGATCTGGCGCCTCACGTTCGGGCCAATGCCGATAGCTTCAACATCTTGCAACCGGTCCGGCTGGGTTACGACGATGACCAGACTACTGTGCGCAGCTCCGGGTCAGCTCGCCTCCCTCTTGATGCCAGTTCCCAGTATCAAGGTGGACGAGGCGCGCGACTCCCAAAGCTTGAGGACGCTTTCAACAACGTCTCTATACCCGCATTCAAGAACGTTCTCCCGACGCTGAATGCCAACTCTTCCAAAGATGACCCAGTCCACGTGCCCGAGCTCAAGCCCTTCAAGCCTAGCGATCGTGAGAGTACAAGACTTCAAGCGGAGAATGTCCGTCGCCGAGATGCGCATGTGAGAGACGATAAGCGCGAGCTGAAGCACTAATGAATGGCAAGTTCGCTACACTTTGCGAGCGGCCATTCGAACAGAACACTAACGACTCTCAGGTAACGGTGGTGCAAATGTGTAGCTTGTTCCGCAAGAAGGCTTTCAAGTACTTGACTTTTGCTTTTTCTGCTCTCTTGCAGTGGTAAGTCTTTGAGCTACCGAAGATTTCATGTGATTGTACTGACTTGCGGCACACAGCGTCCAGGATGTGGTCAAGCCGTTCGTGGTTCGATTGTTGGAAGCCCATGGAAGCCACAGGGTAAATTTTGGCGTCAATCATGGACATTGACGACGATCAGTGGTGTGCAAGAAAAGAGCGGCGCTTTTGCCAATGTAAAAAGAGAAATTGCTTTGTGTGATTGTGTAGAAAGCGTCCACTGTAAAGCGGACCCAACTTGAAAGTGGAGATGAATGGGCTCTGAAGAAGTCTCATGATAGCGGAATGTGCGAGGCCCTTAGAGACTGTAGAGTAGTGCAAACCACAAAGATCCATTGTTTTATGTCTCGTATTTCCATTGACAGGCTTCTACTAAAAGTCTGCTACGGAATGTGAACAAAGGTACAGATCATCTCAGAGTTGCACTTGACCACTTGGATGGATTATTCATTGTAGGTCACTCCATAGCAATGTAATATCCAGAAGTTTATTCACGTCCGGTACCAATGTACTACTACAGGTTCGTCTGCAACTCGTGGTCAGCGCTAATTGTGAGGACCTTCTGCATGTCCGTCCATTCTCTCAGATATTGTCCGCTCACTAATATGCAGTCTAGAAAGTACGGATCCAGAGCTGTTCCAGTGAATTGCTTTCGTCCGGGCGAGCGTCACATGTTTCGGCGCTAGCGAGCGCTAATGAAACCTTAATGATGCGGAGCACAAAAACTCTCCGGCGTCGACAAAACCCCGCTTCCCGCACTGTCACATCGGATATTCCAGCACAGTCCGTTCCTATCACCAATCTCACTATCAGCCGCCATCACTGAAGCCTGACCAAGGCGCCCGCTCTATTCAAGTCCCCGAATCATGGGCGCCACCGAGAGTCGCATCGGCGACGTCGAGCAGCCCGCCCGGACACTCGAGGATGACACTACGTCCCGAATCAGCGACATCAAGCCGCAAGAAGCAGCTGGACAAATGCAGGGAAACTTGTCGCCGCAAATCAGCGACGCTGATCGGACCAAATCAAGCAGCAGCGACGTACAAAATGGTGCTGAGTCGCATCAAGAACCAGCCGACACTCGAGGCGAGATACTTAAGATAAACGGTGACGTGGTACAGTTGGACGACCCTGCGCTCATGAAACTCATCTTGACGAGATGGTTTTCCACGCCCGAGGGCAGCGAGGAAGCTCGCAAGACGATCCGTGAAATCTCTTCGGACATCCAAATGCAAGAAGAGCGAAAGATTGCGGAATTCTTGGCGGAATTCCCGGGTATTGTTCATCACGGGTTTTCAACAGCGACTGCGAGCGCAAAGGATCGCCGTGGCGACTTTGGTCAGAGTACTCAGGCTGGCATCGATCGAGGTCGCACGCTTGGGCTTCATGAGACACAGGCTGGGAGCATTGGGAAGGAGAATCGGCGCACCTTCGAGAAATTGTCGAATCGTCGCCATCAGGTCCAACATGCGGCCAATGGAGGCAGACCAGACCAGCGGAGTAGGAGCGTTCGAGCTTATGGAAGCGATCTGACCAATGACTTTCTTCCCTACGGTACGATCGGAGCAGATCGTCGTTCTCTTCGTGAGAAACAGGACCGTCGCGGAGTGCGTCGGCATGAGACTCACCGCTGCAACTTCAAGTCTCCTGGAAGCGAGTGTTGGTCGCATTGCGCTGATGGTGGAGGGTTGAAGCGCAGCCAGAACGAGGATGAGTCTGAACGTCCTGCCAAGAAGCAGCGCAAGTAGATTCAGCAAACCATGGACTACAGATGAGCAAGTGGAAATGTATGGGAAGAAACGGTACGTCTCGCACAGTGCACTTCTCTCCTCGACTGCTGCTAACATATGTCAGAAGTGACATTACCGCAATTGCGGAACTGAGGTTGACGATACCTTTCCGGAAGTCAAACGACTGTGAGGGGCGAGAATCGGCGTGGATCAACAGGGCTCAGTCTCTGTTTGCTCACACGCTTGATGGCGACGGCCTTGAAGACATTTGAAGTTTTCTTTGCAAGCATATCACTCTGTCGGATCGCTCTTTCAAGCGGCATATTGGAGCGTTTGTACATGATGGGCAAATGCTGGTGGCCAGTCGGTCGTGCGTACGTAGTACATGCCTTGTGTAGCTTCTACAATCCTTTGCAAAACACAGCGTGCCCACAGTACGCAACATCTTCATCGATTCTGGGAGTGATATCGTTAGATCCACTTCAGTCCGGGGCCAGAGCATAGAGAGCAGGATAGACAGGACACCACTGAGATTCCCCTATCATCATTTGATGAGGCTCTAGCACACTGTCTCCTGTGAATTGGCAATCGACGAAGCCATTAGCAACACCTTCAACGATGTTAAAGCGTACACTGTTTGTGAGAGCGAGTTACAGATGCTAAGACGCAGTCCCCGAAGTTCGTGCATCACGACAGTGCCCATCTGGGTCTCAACATGACCCATTCGTTCGCCGTTCCCCTGCATGCACTCCCATCTCAATTCCGTCGCTTGCGAAGATCGTCCTGCATCTTGCGATACTCCTCCCTTTTCTCCTGTATGTACTCCTTCCACTCTTGATCTCTCCTGGGCGTAACAGTTCGACTCCTTGATCGTAGATCTTCCAGCCCCCCAACACTCTTCCCAGAACTTGGCGAGACAATTTGCCGCGCAGCTTCAATATTCTGCAGTCGCCACCTGTTCATGGAGCTATTTCTCGCCCTGCTTGCTCGTGTCTGTCTTGGAGGAGATCTTGGAGAAGAGCCATTGCTCGATCGCTGCGTCTTTCTAATACCCCCGCCTCTGACATTTCGAAGAGACTCTTCCCGTGGAGAGCGTGGTATTTGTTGACCGGCTGCAACGATGCCCGCACCTATTGCAATGAGTTGTTGCTCGACTTGCATGATCTCATCGTCTCTGCTGCCAAGTTCGCTTGCATGGAGGGCCTCGAATTTCTCGCGGTTCGAATCGGTGAACGTTATCAAGTGTTCGACTTCATCTGCGCGTATTTTTCTGTGCATCTCATCACGCGCATGCTGAAGCTCTCCGAGCCGGTTTTGGGTGTCTAGATACCGCTCTTGAAGATCTTCATCAGTATGATTGGTGTGCTCGCGGCGGTTGACAACTTCTGCCTGATTGACTGGGCTCCGCGAAGACCCGTCTCTCCGAGTCGCGGCTCCTGGCTGGATTCTCCCCTCAGGTGGACCTCCAGCGACATTCCCATTGGATCTTCCAGAGGCTTCTGCCGGCTCTAATTCTTCCCCCTCCAGTCTGTTTGCCCTCGCCAATAGATGGCGAAGGACGTTACGACAGAAGAGATCCTGATCCCTGGCGTAGAAATCTCTTCTGAGCTGCAACAAGTCCTGTTGGTGTTCCCATTCTGCTTCTGCCTCCGCCAATTCGGCGTCAATGTCCTCTCGACGGACCTCTTCCAGCCTTCGAGAAAGATCAAGCGGCCGTCGAGGTGGATGGTTGGCACTTTCCCTCTTTGCCCTATACTGGTCGTGTCTGATCGCCTTCCACTCTACCTCCCAAGTCAGACTCAAGGGGATTAAAATGCTTTAGTTGGGTGCACACGTGATTTCGAAGCTGGCTTCCGGATTCGGTTTAGTGGATTTTTTAGCCAGCTAATTACGACGCACCTAACCCTTTTAATCCCCGAGAGTCTAAGGACGCTAGGTGTAAAGTATACGCTATTAAATACTATATATTAGTATAACCGTTATACGTATATAGAATTACCTCGAGGCGATAGTTTAGGTAATTACGATATAATCCCCGTTATTAAATTAAAAATCTAACGAGGCGCTAACGAGATATAGGCTATCGTATAAGCTAGCTTCCCTAACGCCTAGCTAGTTTACTATAGGCTATATAATTACTAAAAATCGACCTCTAGAAACTAGCCTATAGATACTTAGAGGTCCTTCTTTTAACTCGTCTAAATATATTAGGAGTTATTACGATCTCTAAATTCTACTCCTTTAGCTTAATCTTAAAGCTAAGGGCTAGTAGTAGCGATAGTAACCTTCGAAATCTAGTATTTTAAGACTAGCTATAGGGTCGCTAAATTATTCTAATTATTTATCTTAGTAGTTATATACCCGCGCCTACGTCTAATAGTTTAGTAACTAACCTCGAAATCTAGGCTATTATATAAGCTATATTTAGAGAGTCTCTAGAGGCCCGAGTCGTTATAGATACTCTAGTATTCGCCGAAGCACCTATTAGATCTAGTTTAAGGCTATCGTATTACTATAAATCTAGACTCTAATACTAAGATAGGTAATAACCCGCTAGATAGTAGTTTATCTAGGCTATTAAACCTACTATTAAGTAGTCTAACTAGCGAAGAGAACGAAGTCTAGTAGGTTACTAATTTACTATCTAAATCGAACCTTAATACTCTAGATCTAAATCTAAATCCTCTAGCTTCCGACTTTAGTCTAGAGATAGCTAAGTAACTTAGTATAGCTATAGGTAGCGAGGAGTAATAGGAGTAGTAGTAGCTAGAGCCTTATTAGTCGAAGCGTACGAAGGCGCTAGTAATATACTAAGAGTAACCTTTAGACGATTTCGAGGAAGAGCTAGAGCTACTAGATACTCGTCCTAGTTATATAGATAGATTTAACCTCGAGATTAAGGATATTAGTAACTAAGAGGAAGAGTCTAACGAAGAAGAGTCTAACGAAGAAGACTCTAAGGAAGAGGAAGATAATTAGTAAGCTCTAGCTAGTAGATAGATAAGAGCGAGTACTAGAATCGCTATATAAGGTATAGCTAGAAGTAAGGTAGACTCTAAGGGCGATACTAAGGCTAACGAAGCGGAGCGTAAATAATACTTCTAGTAGGTTATAGCGGCTATCGAGAAGGGTCTATTATCTATTCTAGAGATTATCTATCGCTAGGTCTAGGACGGCGAGTTAAAGAAGAGGTAGAAGTACTACTATCGCTTAAAGTCTATCCTTAAGATATTCCTAGACGAGTAGTATATCTCCCTACGTAAGATACGTAATAGATTAAAGAGCCTTATTAGCTTTAAGTTCTTTAGAGATTACTTTCTAGTAGAGCGTAGCCGCTAGACGCTAGATCTAAATACTATTATTAACCTAGTTAAGGAGAAGGCTCTAGACTAGTATAAGATAATATTTAAGCTATTATAGAACCGTCGTATAGAGTAGACGTATTACTAGAACTATAGGTATAAGGATCCGCGTAAGATAGTTCGTAAGCGTATTACTATAATTACCTATATAGTCGTCTATATACTCGTAACTAAGAGCTCTTTATAGTAGCTAAAGGCGGTCGTTATATACTTCGTAAGTACTATCGCGGCTATAGTAGTAGTAGTAGCCGTTACTTCTTATATATTATTTCGTACTAATAGGTAGTAGATACTTACTAGTATTAAGCGTCGTATTATTATAGGCTTAAATAATATAGGTGTTTATAGCTTATATTATACTAGCTAGATACTCCTCGTAGAGAATATAAATATCTAGGAGTAGGAGTTAAAGAAGAAAGTATTAGGCTTTACCTAGATACGTAGGTTAGGTTACGTAACGAAAGCGAATAGCTATAGAAACGACGGTAGGTAAAGGTATCCCTTAGATACGACTTAGACTAATAACTAAGGAAGGAAGAGTATCTAAAGTATAGTATAAAAAGTACTATAGGCGCTAAGCTAGCGCTCTATAGGCTTATTGCCTAAGGTATTCCTTAGACTAACTTTACTAGAGTAAAGCTACCCTTATAAATACCTCCTCCTCCCTAGATAATAACCCTATTATTATATAGATATCTATAGCGCTAGCTATCCGCCGCTAATAACCTACGAACCTACGTAGGGATTAAATACGAAGTTAGGTAAGGATTTATCTATTTACTTAGATATAAAATCTAGTATTAGATATAGTAGTTTCGTAGTAGTAAGCTAGCGAAGCTCGTAGACCCTTTATAGAATATAAATAAATCTTACCTACTTTCCCTTTACTACCTATAAAGATAGTAAAGCGCGTAATAAGCTAGCGTTTATATATAGGCTACGAGGGTATAAGAGAACTTCTACTAGCTAGAAGAATCTTCTTCCTTTAAGCTTTTAATAACTACCTACCCCCTACGCCTTACTATCTTCTCTCCTTACTCTACTCTTCTCCTCTTCTACCCGCTAGCTTTAAGCCTTACTATAATAATACTATTAATATCGCTAGCTTTACGCCTATTAATATTATTATATCTAACGAGACCCCTAAAGGCCCTAGCCTTAATAGTACTACTATTACGCTATTAGCCCTCTAGAATAACGCTATCGATACGACTATCTCCTCTACTTCTACTTTCCCTAGCCTTACCTAGCCTATTATACTTAGTACCTAGCCTAACTACTCCTCTCCTATCGATAAGCTAGCGACTCTCGAGTTTATCTCCTTTTACGCCTCTAGGGTTATAGTAGCCTTTATTAAGAATTAAGCTAACGAACCGTACCTTAACTACTATAACGCCTACGCGCCTAATAGCTTTATAAAGAAGAGCTACTTAGCTATCCCTAACGAGAAACCCGAGCTAGACGCCGCTAACTACGCTAGCTTATTAAAGGCGAGAATCCGTAGCCTCGCTAAGAACGCTATCGAGTAGAATATTACTATATACCTCTCCTACCTTACTCGCTAGATCTAGTTTACCTACTAGGCGTACTACGATAGTTACGCTAACTTTACTACGCTAAAGTATATTAAGAAGAAGCCTAGGTACGTTAAGTACTTCCTCTACTCGCTTACTAATAAGACGTATAAGCTAGTATATTCCTCTATCGTTCCCCTAGCTTTACGCTTACTAACCTTCTTCTAGTTCTATCCTAACGAGTATATAACTTAGCTCGTCTACGCTTTAGTTAGTACGCGTAAAGACTTCGAGTTAGTAGCGTTCTCTACGGATAGTAGCGTTAATAAAGAGGAGGCTAAAGAGTTAGCTAAGTAGATATTTATAGTATATAATAAGTTCTAGGGGTATATATATAAAGATAGCGAGAGTTAGGGTACTTAGGCTACGCCTAAGAAGAAGAGAAGCTAAGGTAGCGCTAGCTTTACGCTAGTAGCTAGTAGTAGTAGTTTATTAGTTTATATCGAGGATACGATTAAGTAGTAGAGTAGAGAGATCGTTTACGCCTTAAACGCGCTAAAGGTCGAGATAATAAATATTAATTAGGTAGTTATAGCCGTAGAGATAGCGATTCGCGAGGGTTCTACTAAGGAGAGTAAGAAGTTAGATTCTAATACGAAGATAGGTAAAGGTAAAGATAATAATTAGTTCCTAGGCGTTCTTCTATATCTAGGCTTTAGCCCTCTATATTAGCGATAGCGTTACGCTAGCTTTACGCGTAGCCGTTTTTTAGGCGGTCCTAAATCTTTACTATTTTTAGCCTTACTATCTTTCCTTTTCTTTAAAGTATTAAGAGTTAGGTTCTTCTTTAGGAAGGTTTCTAGCGCCTTACTAGCGTTCTATAGGTTTTCTACTAGCTCCTAGGTATTCTCCTTATAGCCGTAGCCCTTCTATTTAATAAGCTAGTAAGCCTTTCCTTTCTTCTAACTCTTCTTAAGTATCTCTTCGACTTAATATTCTTTAGCGCCGTTAATCTTCTCTAGCGGCGGCTATATACTATTGCCTTCGTAATATAGTTTAAGTAGTAATATATAGAATATAGGGTAGATAGCTCGTAGGCTTATTAGTAGCTTTAAGTAGTATACTTAGAGGCTAACTCGTTCTAGTACTTTAAAAGGTCTAATAAATTTAGCGCTAAATTTCTTCTTTAGCTATAAGGAGTAGAGGTTTCGCGAGCTTAATATTACCTTCTCGCTAGCTTTAAACGAGTAGGGTTTATACTTCTTATTATAGTACTTCGCTTAGTACTCGCTAGCGTAGACTAGGTTTTCTTATAGTTCCTCTTAGACCTTTACTAGCTATTTAGCTCGTTCCTTAACTATAGGGGGTAGAGGTTTATCTCTCTCTCCCGTAGTAACGTCCTTATTACTAGGCGCTTATATATACTTTATATATATAGCGTAAAATAGGGTTAACTTTAGCGAAGCGTACTAGGCGTTATTCTACGCGAACTTAGCCTATATTAGCTAATAGGCCTAGTTGTCTTAGTAGTAGTTAATAAAGTATTATAGATAGGTTTCTAGTATTTAATTCGTTCGTTCTATCTAACCGTTAGTCTATAGGTAGAAGGCGGTAGAAAGCTAGCGTTTTACCTTTTACCTCTATAGTAGTAAAGACTAGAAGGAACTCGTAAATAGGCTTCCTTAATCCGAAACGATCGATACTAGTAAACTAAACCGCGTAATTAACTCCTTCTTAACGACGTTAGTAAGCTTAGTAGCTATAATAGTAGAATCTACTAGTATAAAGATAGATAGCTTAGATAGCCTATTAATAATAATAAGGATTATATTAACGACTCCTCGCTAGCTTTACGCTAGTAGTAAGCTAACGATAAAGTCTATACTCTAGTAAGATAGTATCTCGTTAGGCTCGAGTATTTATAATAAGCTTAACTTACTATATAGCTTATACGTCTTATACTTATTACGCTAGTAGATATCGTAATACTTAATATACGTCTAGATATCTTTAGTAAAGTCTCGCTAGTAGTACTTATAGCGTAAAGCCTTCTCTAACTTAGCTTCCCTAAAGTAACCCGCGCTTAGATTATTATAGTTACGTTCTATAATCTTAGCCTTTAGAGCTAGATCCTTAGGGATAAATACGAGGCTATTAGCGAGAAGTATACTATCGCGGCTTAGGCTCTACGCTAGCGATACGCTAGCCGACTCTATCTACTCTTCCCTAGCGTTAAGCTATCTTAATATTACGAGCCTAGGCCTACGTAACGAAGCCCGCGGCTAGCCTAGCTAATTCTAGGCCTAGCTAGCCTTAGCGTATACAAGGTTTTCTCTAGATTCGACCTCTCTCTCCTTTCGACTTCTCTATCGATTCGAGTCGTACTATTTTCACTCGTATATTGCTATTCTCGCTTTTACCTATAGCTTCCTACCTAAACCTTATACGCGAATCGATCTTTCTACGTATAACGAAGCTAGAATAGTAATATCCCGATTAGCGCGCTCCGCCGGTAAGGCTAGCGCTAGTACGCTAGCGAGCGACGAGACCCTATAGGGTACTAGTAGCTAGCTAGAAGGCTAGACTAGCGTAGGGGAGGCCTAGATAGACGACCCGATAGGTAGGCCCAGGTTAGATAGCGAAAGCTAGACCTAACTAGAGGAGCCTCTTAAAGAGTAGATCTAGAGGGAGATAGCTCGCGAATAGGCTCGCGCTATACTACGTAACCTCCGCCTCGCCGAGGCGAGAGAAGAGGCGAAGATCGCGAGGCTTAAGGCTAAAACGGCTCGCCTAGAGTAGACCAGCGTAGCTAGGGCCGCTATCGTCCTACCTAGCGCTATAGAGGACGTACGCTCGGGTAGTTTACCTAAGGGAAAGGAACCCCCTATCTTCGATAGGTCTAGCTAGTTAAACTTTAACGATTAGGAGCGAGCATTAGAGCGAGACTTCTAACGCTTCGTAGGGTTTAAGGGTAGAGAAGACTATAAAGTAGATAGGGCGGACGAGTATATATTAGTCGAGAAGTAGACGTACTAGTACGTCTATAAGAGGACGCTTAAGGAGCCTATTACCTAGGCCGTTATACAGGAGGTAATACTAAACTCTATAGGCTCGGAAGAAGAACGCTAGTAGCGCGCCTATAATAGGCTAAAGGAGGCCTCTTAGGGTAGTAAGACGCTTAGCGCCCTACTAGAGGAGATACGTATAGACTAGTCTAAGCTAGGCGAGGACTAGTAAGATATACAGATCCGAGATTTCTACTCCGCGCTAGGCTACGACGTACGCTAGAGGCTAAGCGTATTCCCTACTAAGCCTAAGACGCTAGCGGAGGCCGAAGACTAGGCTAGTAAATACTACCGCTTAGCTAAGGTTACCGTAGAGGAGCGTAAGGAGTTTAGGAAGAATAAGGGCGAGAGGAGAGGCACTAAGCGCGGCTCTACGAGGGACGATCCTTCGCTAAAGAGGCGTAGAGGTAGCGGAGATAGTAGCGAGAGGAGGGTAGGCGCTACGTAGGAAGGGCTAGCGAAGGTACCCTACCGTAAGAGCGACCCTCCAACCTACTATAATTGTCGCTAAGTAGGCTATAAGTAGGATCGGTATCTAAACGCTAGTCTCCTAAAGTAGGGCGATAAGCTATCGTCGGGGGAAGGCTAGGCCCCTACCTAGTAGAATAGAGGGTAGTAGGCTATATCTATTATAGCGAGGAAGAGCGCTACCTAGTAGAGCTAGGCCGGAAGCGGAAGTAGTTCCTTTATAGCCTAATTAAGGTAGAGGTCGAGGTCTAAGGACTAGGCGAGGGTAGAGTCGTTAAGGCTCTCGTTAATAGTAGCGCTAATAGTAGTTTTATCTATACTAGACTAGCTAAGGAGCTATAGATCCAACCTACTAAGGAAGCCTCCGCGCCTATAGCGGCCCTTAATAGATAGCGTCTACAAACCTATAGGATTAGTAGGGTACTATTAAAGGTTAGCGACTCCGTAGGTAAGGCGTAGAGCTACCTAACCTCCCTAGAGTATAGCGCTATTTATAGATACTAGCTCGTTCTAGGTATACTATAGCTAGAGTAGTACAACCCGAGTATAGACTTCTTTACTAAGACTATATACTAGAGAAGCAAGCGCGGCTCTCGATAGCGAAGAGTAGGTATAGTATTAGCTAAGGCCTTCGCTAGCCTAGCGAGAGATACCGCTATACCGATATATATCCTAGCGGCGAGGATTATAGCTAGTACGGGCAAGATTAAGCTCGAAGGGCTACTATAGGCCTATAGGGAATACGCTAACGTATTCTTAACGGAGAAAGGTATAGAATTGCCCGAGTATAGGCTAGATAACCTCGCTATAGATACAGAGGAGGGTAAGGAGCCCTCTTAGGGGCTACTCTATCTGTTATTAGAGGCCGAATTAGCCGTACTTAGGGACTATATTCGTACTAATCTCGAGAGAGGGTATATCTAGTACTCTACCTCGCCCGCGGGCGTAGGTATTCTCTTCGCGAAGAAGAAGGATAGTACGCTCTAGCTCTATATAGACTATAGGGGGCTTAATACGATTACGGTTAAGAACCGACACCCTCTACTATTAATCTAGGAGTCGCTAGACTAGCTAGCCGACTACTAATACTTCTCTAAGCTAGACGTCTATAACGCCTACTACTATATTAGGATTCGCGAGGGCGACGAGTAGAAGACCGTATTCTAGACTAGATATAGCTATTTTAAGTATATAGTAATACTATTCGGGCTTAGTAATACCCTAGCCTTCTTCTAAGGGTACATTAATCGCGCCCTAGCAGACCTACTAGACGTATTCTACGTAGTCTACTTAGACGACATCCTTATCTTCTCTAAGACTAAGGAGGAACACGAAGAATATATTAACTAGGTGTTGTCGAGGCTAAGAAGGTATAAGTTATACGCTAAGCTCTCGAAATGCGAGTTCTACTAGTCTAGTATAGACTTCCTCGGGTTCGTAGTAAGTAGGGAAGGTGTCGTAGTTAACCTAGAGAGGGTTAGGGTAGTCTAAGAATAGCCTATACTAGCGTTAGTAAGGGACATTAGGGTCTTTATTAGCTTCGCGAATTACTACTACCGCTTCGTATAGGCCTTCTTCTACCTCGCTACGCCCCTAAACTGCTATACTAAGGGAAGCTCGCTAAGTAGAGCGCGGAAGAGAGAAGAATCGAAGTACCTAGACCTCGATAGCGAAGCTTAGGTAGCGTTCGAGTAACTTAAGTAGGCGTTCGTATCCGCGCCTATACTACGCTATTTTAACCTAGAGAAGCCTATTCGTGTCGAGACTAATACCTCTAGGTACACTATATCTAGAGTCCTAAGCTAGTAGTACGAACACGAGGGCAAATTATAGTAGTATCCTATAGGATTCTTCTCGAAGAAGATATCTACTATAGAGCGGAACTACGATACCTACGATAGGGAACTTCTAGCCGTCGTAGCTACCTTTAAATATTTCCGCTACTACCTCGAGGGATTAAGATACTAGGTTAAGCTCCTTACGGACTACTATAACCTTAGGGTGTTTATAACGACTAAGGCGCTATTAAGACGGTAGGTTCGCTAGGCGGAATAGTTAGTGTATATCGATTTTAGGGTCGTATATTAGCCTAGGAAGGCTAATAGGGCCGTAGACGCCCTTAGTAGGCGCTTAGACTATAATACTAAGGGTTATTTAGAGTAGTAGGCGACTAAAGAGGAGGGTTAGTAGAGCCTAGACTACCTCTAACGGAGGTTCGTAGGGGCTACTTCGAGGCGAGTCCTAGCGTAGGAGGCTACTAAGGGCCCGAAGACTTACGTATAGGGGGAAGATTACGCCTAGTCTTAGGTAGATACCGCTAGGTTAAGCCTACTAGCTAACGAGGGCGCTAGGAAGCTCTAGAAGGCCCTTACGGAAAGCGAGGACTTACTATAGAAGCGCTATTAGAAGGACGATAGCGACGTACTATAGTAGAAGGGGCGCCTATATATACCTAAAGGCGCGGACCGACTTAGGGTACTATAGGAATACTACAACGACCCCCTAGGTAGCTATTTTGGATTTAAGAGGACGATCGAGCTAGCCTAGAGAGCGTTCTACTAGCTAAAGATACGTAAGTATATTAAGGACTATATACGTACCTATAAGGCCTACGAATAGGCAAAACCTAGGCGCTACGCTCTATATAGTAAGCTACACGCTAAGCCGCTACCGAATAAGCTATAGGAAGACCTAACGCTCGATTTTATTACAGACCTACCCTCGAGTAGCCTATTAGGGCAGGTATACGATTCGATTCTCGTAGTTATAGACCGCTTTACTAAGATAGCCTACTATATCCTATACTAGAAGGATATTATTACCGAGGGGCTAGCGGACCTATTCCTTCGCGAAGTATAGAGGCTCTACAGTAAACCGCGCTCTATTACCTCTAACTAGGGCCTAATCTTAACCTCGAAGTTCTAGAGTACTCTCTACGCCTACCTAGGGATTAAGAGGAAGCTTAGTATAGCGTTCTATCCCTAAACTAATAGCTAGACGGAGCGCTAGAACTAGACGCTAGAGTAGTACCTCTATACGTATTATAACTACGAGGAGGATAACTAGGCTAGACTACTCTCGTTAGTAGAATTCGTATACAACGATACCTAGAACGAATCTACTAGCGTTACCCCTTTCTAGGCGAACTAAGTTAGGGACCCGCGAAGGGTAAACTAGCCGTAGATAGGGCTAGTCTAGTCTAGTAGTACTAAGGCGGAGGCTATAGCGGACTAGTTACTAGCTACGTAGAAGGCTCTCTAGGAGAGACTAAGGAGGGTTAAGAGAATATAGGCTAAGTAGTACGATAAGCGGTATCTAGACGTAGGGTTTAACGTAGGCGATATAGTCTACCTATCTAACCGTAATATTAAGACGGCGAGGCTAAGTAGGAAGCTAGACTATAAGTACCTTAGCCCGTTCCTAATCGCCTATATAGTAAATAAGGTAGTATATACCCTAGATCTACCCGATAGTATAAAGATCTACCTAACCTTCTACGTATCGCTACTAGAGAAGGCCGACCTCGATAGGTCTAGGCCGTAGTAGGAGGTAATAAGATATAACGCGGAACTAAAGGAGGAATACGACGTATAGACTATTAAGGGCTAGCGCGTCGACTCCTTAGGCAACTAGGAGTACCTAGTAGCCTAGGAGGGCTACGAGAGCGATAAAGATAGTTAGGAGCTAGTAGTATATATTAGCGAGGTAGCTATAAAGGTATATAAGGCTAGAGTAGCTAGGGAGTCGGGGAAAGGGGGCTATAAGCGGCGTAGAGGGCTAAGGAAGCGCCGCTAAATACATAAAAATAAGATATTTCGTAGAGCTTAATTAATTAGGCGTTAAGAGATACACTATATATACTAGAGTATACTTAAGAAGGTATAAACCCTTAGACTAGGCTAGTCGCCGCTAGGAAGAAGGATAAAGGGTTAGACTAGACTAGACTAGCTAAGAATAGGTAGGAAAGGGCCGGGTAGGCTTCTAAAGGGTTCGCGCCCTAAGAATAGGGGATTGTAACATAAGGAAAGGGGAATATAGAGTTGAAAATAACACACTAGTACTATTACTACCCGCTATTCAAGGGCTCTTATGCTAAAAGTATAAAGGTATAGCCTAGAGGGGCGTAGAGAAGACAAGAATAGTATATTATAGGGTACCTATATTAATCCTCCTTAGAGAAGACCTTAGTATTATCCTCCGCCTACTTAAGGGCGAGTAGACTAGCCCTATTAGCGGCCGTCGGGGTCGGGAACATAGCTAGAATACGCTAGGCGTAGGCGTCGCGGTTACTATCCTCGCTCTTACGGCGCTACTACTCGACCTTAAGGCGCCCGTTATCGAGCTCCTTAGCTATCGTACGTAAACGGGCGCGTAACTAGGAGATTACTAGGTCCTTCTCGTCGCTATTACCGTTATTCGTAGCGCTACGCTTACGCTTCTTAGGGGAGCCCTAGGTAATATTAGTATAGAATAGTATAGAAAGGGCTAGATAAATATACCTAGTTACCTAGCTTTAGTACCTTCTCGCTAGTCGTATCCTATATAGCTATACTAGGGTACCGAGTTAGGCCGCCGTTACCGTATACGGCACCTTGCTCGCTAAGAAAAGGTTAGAATAGCCTAGAATATATGAAAGAAGCCTAGTAACGACTTACTTCTCGATATTACTAGCGAAGACGACAATCTCGTTAGCTAAGACCTTACTATACTTACCCTTAGCGGCCTCGATCTTGTCGCGAAGCTTCTACTACTCGTCCTTATTACTCGTAGGGATCTAAAGAAGGGGTTAGAATAGGCTAGACGAGGGTAGAACCGCTAATTCTTACCTAGAAGTAGGTACGGTTATAGTTACGGGAGTACTAGTAGTACTTAGCGACGACTCTATTAGGCTTCTTCTTAGTAGGGAGGTAGTAGAGGTCGCGTAAGTCTTCGACCTCGTCGGGCGAGCGGAGGTAGTAGATATATAGATTATCTAAGCCTAGGCCTTTCTCGGCGGAATTATAGTAGGCGTTCTTCGACGCGGTCTTAGCTATAGAGCCTATAGCGGCGACTAGGCGGCGATAGGCGATTAGAGGGAAGTAAAGTAAAGGATAGGCTCAGGCTAGGCTATTAACAATACTAGCTAGCTACGGTTAGCTATTAGCTACGTAAGGGGGGGTTAGAAAGGCCTAGCCTAGGCTAGATAGGAACTTACAGATAATAGATAGTATTGTAAAGAAGAGAAAGGAATCGGAAGATTTCGCTAGCTTTATACGCTACGCGCTAAGTACGGAAACTTCCGCAAACATGTAATTTTTAAGGACTAGGACGATCCTCCTTAGGGGGAGGGGGGTAATATTATAAGCCTAGGCCTACGTAACGAAGCCCGCGGCTAGCCTAGCTAATTCTAGGCCTAGCTAGCCTTAGCGTACATAAGGTTTTCTCTAGATTCGACCTCTCTCTCCTTTCGACTTCTCTATCGATTCGAGTCGTACTATTTTTACCCGTATATTACTATTCTCGCTTTTACCTATAGCTTCCTACCTAAACCTTATACTTAACTTCTTAAGAGTAAAGGCGTCCCTTTATTAGGCCTCTTTAATTAGCGTTAATAAGCTTAGTAGTATATCCGAGTAATAGCTCTCTCCCTTTATATACTCTATTACTCTCCTTCTCGAAGTATACCTAGCGTAACTAACGCGGGTTAATAGCGCCTTCCTATCTCTTTAAGTTAGTATAGTAGATATTAATCCCTTAATACTAGAAGTTATTATACTCTCGTAGGTATTACTTCGTAACCCTAGCGTATTACTATCGTAACATTAAGCGTCTAATATTAGGGGTACTATAGTAGAGCCTAAGCTAGTCCTTTCCTATAAGGCTATAATCGAGCCTAACGACTCTCCGTCGTTTATTATTCGCTTCTCTAGTAGTTCGCTATCTATCTAAGCTACCCCCTAGCGAACTAAGAGGTACTCGTTTATTCTAGAGGTATACGCCTATCGAGTAGAAAACTTTAGGCGCTAAGCGAGAGTTTTATACTTATTAAGCGCTTAGACCTTCTATAGTCTTTTCTTACTACTAGTAGTATATAAAGGAGAATCTAGAGACTACGCTTAACTCTAGGTAATCGCTAAGTTTACGTTAACGTCTCGTTTAAGAGTTTTATACTTATTAAACGCTTAGACTACTTACGGCTCTTCCTTACTACTAGTAGTACGTAAAGGAGAATCTAGAGATAAGGCTTAGCCCTAGGTAACCGCTAAGTTTACGTTAACGTTCTACTCTTCATAGATTATACTTTATAGGATTAGTAATATCGTTATAGTTACTTCTACGCGATCCTCTAGCTTATAGTTAAGGCGTCGCGAGAGTCTATTCGTAGGGTTCTTCTTCCCTTAGTAGTAGATAATCTAAATATCGTATTACGCTAGCTCTTTACTATATCTAGCCTAGCGAGAAGATAGCGTCTTTATAGTATAGAAGTACTTAAGGTTATCGTAATCCGTAATTATAGGAATAACGTCCTTATAAGATAAGATATATTAACGCTAGTATTTTACGCTTTTAACGATAGCGAGTAGTTCTTAATCGTAGGTATAATACCTTAACTCGGCTCTCTTTATCTTATAGGAGTAGTATATAATCGAATACTAGTACTTATCGTTTAGCTAGCGTTTATCCGTCGATACGAGCTATACTAGAATACCTAAGATAGTAAAGATAGAGGCGTTAGTCTCGATCCTCGTATCTATATCCTTCGAGAAGTAGGCTAGGATAGGCGCTATTATAAAGCGGGTTTTAAGCGCCTAAAACGCCTTAAGAGCTTCTTTACCTATAGGAAAGTAAGTCGTCCCCTTCTTCGAAGTAGTAAGGAGGTCTATTATTAGTCCTACTACTTACGTATAGCCTTCGATAAACTAGTAGTAGAAGTTTATAAAGCCTAGGAATATCTATAGCTCTCGAAGGTTCGTTAGAGTAGGCTATTTAAGGATACTCGTAATACGCTTAGGTTCTATCGAGATTCCCTCTAGCGTTATAATATATCCTAGGAAGTTAATCCTTTAGACCTCGAAAGTATACTTCGAAGATTTAGTATATAGGCTATACTTACGGAGCCTCGCTAGTACCTCCCTAACGTATTACTAGTATTCCTCTAGCGTTAAGCTATAGATAAGAATATTATTAAGGTAGATAATATAAAAGTTATCTACTAATCTAGTAAGGTACTAGTTTATATACGCCTAAAAAGTAGCGGGTACGTTAGCTAAGCTAAAGAGTATAATAATATACTTAAAGTAGCTATATTAATAGCGGAAAGCTATCTTCTACTTATCGCCTAGGCGGATACGAATACGATAGTAAGTATTATAAAGGTTAATCTTCGTAAAGTACTTAGTACTCTATAACCTATTAAGTAGTTTAGAAATTAAGGGAAAGGGGTACCTATTCTTAGTAGTAATTATATTTAAACTACGATAGTCGACGTAAAGTCGTAGGCTACTATCCTTCTTAGGTACGAATAGGATAGAGGCGCCTACTAGGCTAGTAGAAGGCTAGAGTCTACTTAGCTTTACGTTCTTAAGTATATATACTTAAAGAACTTTAAGCTATTCTAAACTTAAAGGGTAAATCGGTCTATATAGCGGCGACTTACTATCTTATACCTTAATAGTATAATTGTAAAGTATACTAGCTAGTACTAAGGTAGCCTTCTTATAGTTAAAGATATCTACGTAGTCTTTAGCCTAAGTAGGGACTAGTCGTATATCTAGTAGTCTATCGTTATTATCTATATTACGCTAATCTAGGACGATAGCGTATATATATAGCTCGCCTTTAATCTCGACTACGAAATCCTCGGGGTTTATAATAACCGCTTTCTAGCCGCTATTAGGGAACTAGAAGGTCGCGTTCCTCTAATCGATAATAGGGTTATATTAGAATAACTATAGGCGGCCTAGAAGGATAGAAGGTTTATCTATCTTAATAGCTTCGAAACGCTAGCGACTCTCTAGCTTCTAATTAGTACTATTAGAGGTTCTAATATTAAGGCGGTATATTCCTAGGGATTAATATTCCTAGTTAAAAATAGTCCGCGCCCTTACGATCGAGTACCTATCGATATAAAAGCGGTACGATAGTACTAACTTCTATAATATAAAGTTATAGTCGGCTCCCGAGTCTATAAGTCTAGAAGCCTTAATAGAAGGAGTAGCGTCGTCTTAACTAAGCTCGACGTTAGCGTAAACGCGGCGTAAAACTAGTAGCTTACTAGCTTCCTTCTTTAGTTCTTCTAGTCCTAGGTACGTAGAGGTAGTA
The DNA here is from genome assembly GCA_002786025.1 of Zasmidium citrigriseum. Classification (NCBI taxonomy): domain Eukaryota; kingdom Fungi; phylum Ascomycota; class Dothideomycetes; order Mycosphaerellales; family Mycosphaerellaceae; genus Zasmidium; species Zasmidium citrigriseum. Next base: position 688,786 of record NHNW01000005.1, on the reverse strand, counting down.
GTAACTAGGACTAGTCTTTTTTCGGCTATTAGTAGTCCTTAGCCTAGTAGCCTAGTTTACTATAGTTAAAGTAGGTATTATCCTAATTCTAATTCCTAATAGGTATATAGTTCGCGTTCGAAGCGCTAGCTCCTTACTAGGGTCTATTATTTAGTCGTAGGGTAAACTATAGACGATCGTTACCTTAGCGCTAAGGAGGTCTATTCCCTAAACTATTAGCGTTACCCCTAGGGTTCGGTTTCTTATCTTTATCTTTATCTTATAAGGGTTAATAAAGAGTTCCTTTAAGATAAGAGAGGAGTAGGAGGAGTTCTATTCTCTTAAGTAGTAGAGATCCTTAGCGAAGGAGTTCCGTTTATAAAGCCTAGGTAATACTAGCGATAAGTAGGTATAACTACTATTTTTCTATAAACGGCTCTATATTAACTTCTTATTCTAGATTCTCTAGATACGTAGTAAAGTTAGCGACTCGCTAGCTAAGACTCTACTTATATATAAAGAGTTAGACCGCGAAATCGGTTAATCGATTAATAGAGTCTTTAACTTAGTCTATAAGCTAGGTACGTAGGGTAGACTAGCGTTATCGCTCTTATCTCTTTATTAATACGAAGGAGTCCTAATTAGTAGCTACTTATCTCTTAAGATAGGAAATAGTATAAGTATATCGTTCTCGAGAGAAGTAGTAGATATAAGGTTATATAGCGAAGACTATATTATATAATCTAATAAACTCTTTCGTAGTAGCGATATATTACGAGCCTAGGCCTACGTAACGAAGCCCGTAGCTAGCCTAGCTAATTCTAGGCCTAGCTAGCCTTAGCGTACGTAAGGTTTTCTCTAGATCTAACCTCTCTCTCCTTTTAACTTCTCTATCGATTCGAGTTATACTATTTTTACCCGTATATTACTATTCTCGCTTTTACCTATAGCTTCCTACCTAAACCTTATATACGAATCGATCTTTCTACGTATAACGAAGCTAGAATAGTAATATCCCGATTAGCGCGCTCCGCTAGTAAGGCTAGCGCTAGTAGTACCGTTACCCTATAGGGTACTAGTAGCTAGCTAGAAGATTAGACTAGCGTAGGGGAGGCCTAGATAGACGACTTAATAGGTAGGCCTAGGTTAGATAGCGAAAGCTAGACCTAACTAGAGGAGCCTCTTAAAGAGTAGATCTAGAGGGAGATAGCTCGTAAATAGGCTTATACTATACTACGTAACCTCCGCCTTGCTAAGGTAAGAGAAGAGGTAGAGATCGCGAGGCTTAAGGCTAAAACGGCTCGCCTAGAGTAGACTAGCGTAGCTAGGGCTACTATTATCCTACCTAGCGCTATAGAGGATATACGCTCGAGCGGTTTACCTAAGGGAAAGGAACCCCCTATCTTCGATAGGTCTAGCTAGTTAAACTTTAACGACTAGGAGTAAGCGTTAGAGCGAGACTTCTAATACTTCGCGGGGTTTAAAGGTAGAGAAGACTATAAAGTAGATAGAGCGGACAAGTATATATTAGTCGAGAAGTAGACGTACTAGTACGTCTATAAGAGGACGCTCGAGAAGCCTATTACCTAGGCTATTATACGGGAGGTAATATTAAACTCTATAGGCTTAGAAGAAGAACGCTAGTAGCGCGCCTATAATAGGCTAAAGGAGGCCTCTTAGAGTAGTAAGACGCCTAGCGCCCTACTAGAGAAGATACGTACGGACTAGTCTAAGCTAGGCGAGGACTAGTAAGACGTATAGATCCGAGATTTCTACTCCGCGCTAGGCTACGACGTACGCTAGAGGCTAAGCGTATTCCCTACTAAGCCTAAGACGCTAGTAGAGGCTAAAGACTAGGCTAGCGAATACTACTACTTAGCTAAGGTTACTATAGAGGAGCGTAAGGAGTTTAGGAAGAATAAGGGTAAGGGGAGAGGTACTAAGCGCGGCTCTACGAGAGACGATCCCTCGCTAAAGAGGCGTAGAGGTAGTAGAGATAGTAGTAAGAGGAGGGTAGGCGCTATATAGGAAGGGCTAGTAAAGGTACTCTACCGTAAGAGCGACTCTCTAACCTACTATAATTATCGCTAAGTAGGCTATAAGTAGGATTAGTATCTAAACGCTAGTCTCCTAAAGTAGGGTAATAAGCTATTATCGAGGGAAGGCTAGGCCTCTACCTAGTAGAATAGAGGGTAGCGAGCTATATCTATTACGGCGAGGAAGAGCGCTACCTAGTAGAGCTAGGCTAGAAGCGGAAGTAGTTCCTTTACGGCCTAATTAAGGTAGAGGTTAAGGTCTAAGAACTAGGCGAGAGTAGAGTCGTTAAGGCTCTCGTTAATAGTAGCGCTAATAGTAGTTTTATCTACGCTAGACTAGCTAAGGAGCTATAGATCTAGCCTACTAAGGAAGCCTCTACGCCTATAGCGGCCCTTAATAGATAGCGTCTATAGACCTATAGGATTAGTAGGGTACTACTAAAGGTTAGCGACTCTATAGGTAAGGCGTAGAGCTACCTAACCTCCCTAGAGTATAGCGCTATTTATAGATACTAGCTTATTCTAGGTATACTATAGCTAGAGTAGTATAACTCGAGTATAGACTTCTTCGCTAAGACTATATACTAGAGGAGTAAGCGCGGCCCTCGATAGCGAAGGGTAGGTATAGTATTAGCTAAGGCCTTCGCTAGCCTAGCGAGAGATACCGCTATACTAATATATATCCTAGCGGCGAGGATTATAGCTAGTACAAGTAAGATTAAGCTCGAAGGGCTACTATAGGCCTATAGGGAATACGCTAACGTATTCTCGATAGAGAAAGGTATAGAATTACTCGAGTATAGGCTAGACGACCTCGCTATAGATACGGAGGAGGGTAAGGAGCCTTCTTAAGGGCTACTCTATCCGTTATCGGAGGCTAAATTAGCTATACTTAGGAACTATATTCGTACTAATCTCGAGAGGGGGTATATCTAGTACTCTACCTCGCCTATAGGCGTAGGTATTCTTTTCGTAAAGAAGAAGGATAGTACGCTCTAGCTCTATATAGACTATAGGGGGCTTAATATAATTACGGTTAAGAACTAATACCCTCTACTATTAATCTAGGAGTCGCTAGACTAGCTAGCCGACTACTAATACTTCTCTAAGCTAGACGTCTATAACGCCTACTACCGTATTAGGATTCGCGAGGGCGACGAGTAGAAGACTATATTCTAGACTAGATATAGCTATTTTAAGTATATAGTAATACTATTTAGGCTTAGTAATACTCTAGCCTCCTTCTAAGGGTATATTAATCGCGCCCTAGCGGACCTACTAGACGTATTCTATATAGTCTACTTAGACGATATCCTTATCTTCTCTAAGACTAAGGAGGAATACGAAGAATATATTAACTAAGTATTATCGAGGCTAAGAAGGTATAAGCTATACGCTAAGCTCTCGAAATACGAGTTCTACTAGTCTAGTATAGACTTCCTTAGGTTCGTAGTAAGTAGGGAAGGTATCGTAGTTAACCTAGAGAGAGTTAGGGTAGTCTAAGAATAGCCTATACTAGCGTTAGTAAGGGATATTAGGGTCTTTATTAGCTTCGCGAATTACTACTACCGCTTCGTATAAGCCTTCTCCCGCCTCGCTACGCCCCTAAACTACTATACTAAGGGAAGCTCGCTAAGTAGAGCGTAGAAGAGGGAAGAATCGAAGTACCTAGACCTCGATAGCGAAGCTTAGGTAGCGTTCAAGTAACTTAAGTAGGCGTTCGTATCCGCGCCTATACTACGCTATTTTAACTTAGAGAAGCCTATTCGTATCGAGACTAATACCTCTAGGTACGCTATATCTAGAGTCCTAAGCTAGTAGTATAAATACGAGAGTAAATTATAGTAGTATCCTATAGGATTCTTCTTAAAGAAGATATCTACTATAGAGTAGAACTACGATACCTACGATAGGGAACTTCTAGCTATTATAGCTACCTTTAAATATTTCTACTACTACCTCGAGGGATTAAGATACTAGGTTAAGCTCCTTATAGACTACTATAACCTTAGGGTATTTATAACGACTAAGGCGCTATTAAGATAGTAGGTTTACTAGGTAGAATAGTTAGCGTATATCGATTTTAGGGTTATATATTAGCCTAGGAAGGCTAACGGGGTTATAGACGCCCTTAGTAGGCGCCTAGACTATAATACTAAGGGTTATTTAAAGCGGTAGGCGACTAAAAAGGAGAGTTAGTAGAGCCTAGACTACCTCTAACGGAGGTTCGTAGGGGCTACTTCGAGGCAGGTCCTAGTATAGGAGGCTACTAAAGGCCCGAAGACCTACGTATAGGGGGAAGATTACGCCTAGTCTTAGGTAGATACTACTAGGTCGAGCCTACTAGCTAACGAGAGCGCTAGGAAGCTCTAGAAGGCCCTTATAGAAGGCGAGAACTTACTATAGAAGCGCTATTAGAAGGACGATAGTAATATACTATAGTAGGAGGGGCGCCTATATATACCTAAAGGCGCGGACTAACTTAGGGTACTATAGGAATACTACGACGACCCCCTAGGTAGCTATTTCGAATTTAAGAGAACGATCGAGCTAGCCTAGAGAGCGTTCTACTAGCTAAAGATACGTAAGTATATTAAGGACTATATACGTACCTACGAGGCCTACGGATAGGTAAAACCTAGGCGCTACGCCCTATATAGTAAGCTATACGCCGAGCTACTACTAAATAGGCTATAGGAAGACCTAACGCTCGATTTTATTATAGACCTACCCCCGAGTAGCCTACTAGGGTAGGTATACGATTCGATTCTTATAGTTATAGACCGCTTTACTAAGATAGCCTACTATATCCTATACTAGAAGGATATTACTACTAAAGGGCTAGCGGACCTATTCCTTCGCGAAGTATAGAGGCTCTATAGTAAACTACGCTCTATTACCTTCGACTAGGGCCTAATCTTAACCTCGAAGTTCTAGAGTACCCTCTACGCCTACCTAGGGATTAAGAGAAAGCTTAGTATAGCGTTCTATCCCTAAACTAATAGCTAGACGAAGCGCTAGAACTAGACGCTAGAGTAGTACCTCTATACGTATTATAACTACGAGGAGGACAACTAGGCTAGACTACTCTCGTTAGCGGAATTCGTATATAACGATACCTAGAACGAATCTACTAGAGTTACCCCTTTCTAGGCGAACTAAGTTAGGGACCCGCGAAGGGTAAACTAGCTATAGATAGGGCTAGTCTAGTCTAGTAGTACTAAGGCGGAGGCTATAGCGGACTAGTTACTAGCTACGTAGAAGGCTCTCTAGGAGAGACTAAGGAGAGTTAAGAAGATATAGGCTAAGTAGTATAATAAGCGGTATCTAGACGTAGGGTTTAACGTAGGCGATATAGTCTACCTATCTAACCGTAATATTAAGACGGCGAGACTAAGTAGGAAGCTAGACTATAAGTACCTTAGCCCGTTCCTAATCGCCTATATAGTAAATAAGGTAGTATATACTCTAGATCTACCCGATAGTATAAAAATCTACCTAACCTTCTACGTATCGCTACTAGAGAAGGCTAACCTCGATAGGTCTAGGCCGTAGTAGAAGGTAATAAGATATAACGCGGAACTAGAGGAGGAGTACGACGTATAGACTATTAAGGGCTAGCGTATTAACTCCTTAGGTAACTAGGAGTATCTAGTAGCCTAGGAGGGCTACAAGAGCGATAAAGACAGTTAGGAGCTAGTAGTATATATTAGCGAGGCAGCTATAAAGGTATATAAGGCTAGAGTAGCTAGGGAGTCGGGGAAAGGGGGCTATAAGTAGCGTAGAGGGCTAAGGAAGCGCCGCTAAACATATAAAAATAAGATATTTCGTAGAGTTTAATTAATTAGGCGTTAAGGGATATACTATATATACTAGAGTATACTTAAGAAGGTATAAACCCTTAGACTAGGCTAGTCGCCGCTAGAAAGAAGGATAAAAGGTTAGACTAGACTAGACTAGCTAAGAATAGGTAGGAAAGGGCTAGGTAGGCTTCTAAAGGGTTCGCGCCCTAAGAATAGAGGATTATAATATAAGGAAAGGGGAATATAGAGTTAAAAATAATATACTAGTACTATTACTACCTACTATTTAAGGGCTCTTATACTAAAAGTATAAAGGTATAGCCTAGAGGGGCGTAGAGAAGATAAGAATAGTATATTATAGGGTACCTATATTAATCCTCCTTAGAGAAGACCTTAGCCTTATCCTTCGCCTACTTAAGGGCGAGTAGACTAGCCCTATTAGCGGCTATTAGGGTCGGGAATATAGCTAGAATACGCCGGGCGTAGGCGTCGTAGTTACTATCCTCGCCCTTATAGCGCTACTACTCGACCTTAAGGCGCCCGTTATCGAGCTTCTTAGCTATTGTACGTAAACGGGCGCGTAACTAGAAGATTACTAGGTCCTTCTCGTCGCTATTACCGTTATTCGTAGCGCTACGCTTACGCTTCTTAGGGGAGCCCTAGGTAATATTAGTATAGAATAGCGTAGAAAGGGCTAGATAAATATACTCGGTTACCTAGCTTTAGTACCTTCTTACTAGTCGTATCCTATATAGCTATACTAAGGTACCGAGTTAGGCTGCCGTTACTATATATAGTACCTTACTCGCTAAGAAAAGGTTAGAATAACCTAGAATATACGAAAGAAGCCTAGTAATAACTTACTTCTCGATATTACTAGCGAAGACGATAATCTCGTTAGCTAAGACCTTACTATACTTACTCTTAGCAGCCTCGATCTTATCGCGAAGCTTCTACTACTCGTCCTTATTACTCGTAGGGATCTAAAGAAGAGATTAGAATAGGCTAGACGAGGGTAGAACCGCTAATTCTTACCTAGAAGTAGGTACGGTTATAGTTACGGGAGTACTAGTAGTACTTAGTAACGACTCCGTTAGGCTTCTTCTTAGTAGGGAGGTAGTAGAGGTCGCGTAAGTCTTCGACCTCGTTAGGCGAGCGGAGGTAGTAGATATATAGATTATCTAAGCCTAGGCCTTTCTTAGCGGAATCGTAGTAGGCGTTCTTTAACGCGGTCTTAGCTATAGAGCCTATAGTAGCGACTAGGCGGCGATAGGCAATTAGAGGGAAGTAAAGTAAAGGATAGGCTCGGGCTAGGCTATTAATAATACTAGCTAGCTACGGTTAGCTATTAGCTACGTAAGGGGGGGTTAGAAAGGCCTAGCCTAGGCTAGATAGGAACTTATAGATAATAGATAGTATTATAAAGAAGAGAAAGGAATCGGAAGATTTCGCTAGCTTTATACGCCGCGCGCTAAGTACGGAAACTTCCGCGAATATATAATTTTTAAGGACTAGGACGATCCTCCTTAGGGGGAGAGAGGTAATATTACGAGCCTAGGCCTACGTAACGAAGCCCGCGGCTAGCCTAGCTAATTCTAGGCCTAGCTAGCCTTAGCGTACGTAAGGTTTTCTCTAGATCTGACCTCTCTCTCCTTTCGACTTCTCTATCGATTCGAGTCGTACTATTTTTACCTATATATTACTATTCTCGCTTTTACCTACGGCTTCCTACCTAAACCTTATATAATATTACCTCTACTAAACTCCTTTAGTATACTAGGGCGTAGATTCCTCTCGAGTACGATAAGTTATAGCCTCGTCTCTATAGGGAGAACCTATCGTATATCCTTATCTTCGCTATCTTTAAGAGGGTTATAGATAGTCGAGATTAGTAGTATATAGCCTATTATATTATCTTAACGGCTTAAAGCCTATAGCTCGTTATCGCTATTAGACGGCGCTCGTAGGCGCTTAGTACCTATAGCTACTTAGCCCTAGGCGAGTATAGTTTTAATAATAGCCTAGATATCGTTAGCGGTAAGTAGTAGTACTAGTAGTAGTTTATCTTAGGGTTAGTTAAGTTCTAGCTATTCTTCGATATCTTAGAGCTACTCGTCTAGGTTAGGGCTAGGGTTTAGAGTAGGCGTATTACCGCCTCTCTACCGTCTTATAGCTATCGTTACGCTATATAACTAGATTCGTACGGATATAGAGTTATTAGAATATTAGGCTTTACCTAGATATATAGGTTAGGTTACGTAATAAAAGCGAATAGCTATAGAAACGACGGTAGGTAAAGGTATCCCTTAGATACGACTTAGACTAATAACTAAGGAAGGAAGAGTATCTAAAGTATAGTATAAAAAGTACTATAGGCGCTAAGCTAGCGCTCTATAGGCTTATCGCCTAAGGTATCCCTTAGACTAACTTTACTAGAGTAAAGCTATCCTTATAGAAGGCTAAGAAGTACTATAAGCGTATAGTAGTTATCTATAATAACTTTAACTAATAGGAGAAGTATCGAGATTAGGTAAGTAGGCCTTCGTAGTTATCTTCGCCTACTTTACTAACGATCCGTTTATAGCTTATCGGAGACGCTAATCGCTAGTAGAACTTTACGATATCTTATATAGTTATCTCTAAGGATATTCTAGAAGATAGCTTACGTCTAGATATACTACGGTATACCTAAGAGCTAGATCTAGCTAATATCGTAAGATCTATTATATAAGATAATAAGAGCGAGCCTATTACCCTCTAGTATATTAAGTAGGCTATCTATTACTACTACCTATAGGAAGTAAATAAGATCTTTAATAAGGACTATAAAGTAGATAAGAATATATAGCGTCTAGAGTAGCCTAAGATATCTAAACTAGACTATAAGAAGATAGAGATATACTCGTTACTAGTCTCTCTTTATAATAAGGTAACTCTAGCTAAGTCGTATAGGGTAGGTAGATCTACGTAGAATCTTAATTACTTACTAATAATAGCTTATAGGTCTAGGACGATATCTTCCTTAACTTCCTTAATCTAGATCGCGAGAAGGACTTTAAGTAAGTTATACGCCTAGTAGTTAGCGATAATATAACTATCGTCTATATATAGGGTATAAAGGTAGAGAGTAGCGAATTAACTAAGGCGTATAATAAGAACTAGTAGCTACTACTATCCTCTATAGGCTAGTTCTATATATTTATAAACGCCTACTTCTTACTCTTATATACCTACTAGTCTACTAATAAGGTAGGCGATAAGCTAGATTATTCGTTACTTAAGGATACTAACTTCTTTAATATAAAGGGTACTACTAATAAGAAGCCTAAGTTCTTTATAACCTTAGGTCTCGTATACTATAGCTTCTAGGCTCGTATTAATACCCTCTTTATCTAGGAGCTCGTAGATTATAGATTACTAAACTTTAAGTCTACTAGCGAGGCGGATACTTAATAAGATACTATTAAGAAGGTAGTTAAGAAGCTAAGGCCTAGAGTATATCTTACTATTATAAAGGCTATCTACGAGAAGGCTTTTACTACTAATATATAGACTAGAAAGGCTAAGGATACTACTAAAGGTACCGCTAACTAAGGTACCTCTTCCGATCTAACGACTAATAGTCCTAATAACGCCTTTACTACTATAAGTCGCTTATTATAGGAAATAGTCTTATTTATAACCGTATAGAAGGCGGTACGTATATAGGATATTAGTTATCTTCGACGAGTAGTTAACTACCTTATCTTAGCTTTTAGAGGTACTAGAGCTCGGAACTATATAGACTAGATAGTATATCTTTAGTAGCTCCTTTCTAACGCTATAGATAAGGTACTCTAGGAGGTAATCCTATCGTCTAGTATAATTAATCTCTCTAGTAAGCGAGGTAAAGCTATCGCTACTAACGAGGCTCTAGAGTTATAGAATCTTAAGTACTTAGAGGCAATTAAGTATTCTATAGGTACGGATATTACTACGACTATTCGTAAGATAGCGTTTAATACGCTAGCTACCCGGGTACTAAGGAATATATTCGAGACCTTAGGCGCTATTAGCTATAAAGGTATAAGCTCGTACTCTTCGAGAGATACCTCTAATAATATATTTAACGTTATAGATCGCCTATTTAATAATAGGCTCGTAAAGTAGTAGACTATTAGAGAAGGAGAAGAGGATAAGACTACGCTATTAGACGATATTATATAGGCTAGTATCGAGTCGCTACGTATAAGGGTAGATAAGCTAAATAAAGTAAATAAGGCCCTTACCTATAGTAAGACTATTATCTAGCTAGAGGACTTTAATACTAAGGAGGCTAAGTAGCGATTTAGCGATACTAATTATAGTCTAGTCGAAGAAGGTATCGTAGACGAAGATAATAAGGAGATAGAGATCCTTCGGTTAGCGAACATACTTATAGAAGGAGTAGAAGCTAATACGGAGGTCGAAATCGATCTCTAGCTAGGCTAGGAGATAGATTTTACTAGCTAGGCTTAGTAGATAGACTATAGTCGATATTGTATTAATAGCTAGCGATAGAACTAATAGAACTAATAAGATTAATAAGATTAATAAGACTAGAGCGTCGATTAAGGTAGGTATAGTAGGACTAGTTCTAGCGTATTAGGTATAGCCGCTTTTCTAACCTTACCTCTTAACTTTAATAAACCTTCCTATAGTAGTTCTTCTACGAAGTATAGGTATTACTTCGTAGAAGAATAATATAGGGAAAGTAATTAGTAAACTAAAAGTAGGGACTTAATTTAATACGTAGCTTATTAGGAGTAAAGGCGAAGATAGACTTTAGAAGGAAGAAAGGTATAATTAACTACTTACTATTATTACTTATTAAGAATCTAGCCTAGGTAAAGGATTCCCTAATTAGTTCTTCTACGAAGTAAGGGACCTACTTTATAGAAAAATAATAATAGGGAGTAAAGCGAGAGACTATATATAAATAGAGATAATAGTAGTAATAGTAGGTAATAAATCGAAAAGGCTACTCCTTACTCTAAATCTTTCTTCCTTCTTCCTTCTCGTATATACCCGCTTCCGATAACTATCTTAAATACTATCTATATTACTACTACTACTATAGTAATAATAATACCTACTATACTACTACTATCGCCTTACTATCCCTACTACCTACCTACTATACCTAGTACTCGTCGTTTCGTCCTATCTATTATCGACTATAACGAAGTATATCTTCTACTTTATAAGTAGCGAGCTTAGAGCTAACTAGCGATATAGGCTACTATAAATCGTTCTACTACTCGTATCTTACGTAGTAAGCTTCGCTCGTAGTATAATAAGGATAGCTATCGTTTTCCTACTACTAGCCTTAGTACTCGCGAGCGTTTCTTCGTTCGCTATATCGAAGACGCTACTATTTAGCGCTCTACTCGTAAGTCTTTAATATTATAGTAACAATCTAACTTTAGATAGTATACTAATATTAATATAGTCTACTATACGCTCGCCTACGCCTACGCCTACCTCGCTATTTATTACTCTATTCGTAAGTCTTTAAGATTATAGTAACGATCTAATTCTAGACGATAGTACGCTAATATAGATATAGTCCTTCGCTCGCTTACTCGCGCCTACGCCTATATTACTATTTATACTACTACTACTACTACTATACCGCCTTCTCCCTCTATCTCGTTAAACGATAGTAATAGCTTATAAGTCTTCTAGTCCTCGCTCGATCGATTAATAGCTAGACTAGTAGCTAATATATAGGCGTAGTATACTTAACGACGACGACTTTATAGGCTTTAGGCCTAACAATTCTACTACTACTCCTACCTCTATCGCTACCGCTTCCTCTACTAGCTCTAGCCCTATCGCTAGCTCTCTCTCCGCCTCTACCGCCCCTATTATAGCCCTAGTAGCCTCTAAGTCTACTACTATCGCTACCGTACTCTACTCTATTAGTTAGTTAAAAAGGTCGATATTAGTTATCCTTTATTACCCCTAGTAGACTAATAAGTAGTAGTTAGTAAGCCTCTAGAAATAGGGTAGTCTAGATAAGTAGAGCGCTAGCGATAAGAACCGTTAGTACTTCTACTCGACTATAAGTTTAACTCTAGAGGTATATTATATATAAATCGAGAGCTAACTATTTAGTAGGCTAGCTATATTATAGAGGAGATTAGTATTCTACGTACTAGTAGGCCTTACTAGAACTACGTTCGCTAGAGGACCGTCTACTTAGTCGCGCCTACTAGCGGTAAGTATACGCGCTATATACGCGATAGCGTACGCTATAAGTAGTAGATAGCTTCTTCTTTTTTACTTAGTATATAAATAAATCGCTAGCTCGTCTTAGTCGCTTATCTTAGTTAATTAGTATAAATTTTTCTTAAATTAGTATAAATCCTTCCTAAATTATAACTCTAAGTATACCTCTAATTACTATAGTTCTTCTATAAAGCGGCGTATATATATCGTAGAGAAATCCCTTATATTAAATAAGTATAGCTTTCGATATTAGTATCCCTAGCCTACTCCTTAATATACTCTATCTTACTATTATCCTTCTTATCGTAACCGTTATCCTCTTCGCCTAAGACTACCGACGTAGGCCTAGCCGCTATTAGTAGAAGGGTTAAAGAATCGTAATTAGTATAAATCGTAATTAGTATTATAACTCGGCGCCCGTAGTCTAACCCTACTATAGGTACCGAGTAGTAAAATAGAGCTAAAGGTAGGTTATAAGTAGTCGGTTCGTATAGGTAGTATAATATAGCTCTATTCGTCTTAAGCTAGGAACGATTCGGTAGGTAGCTATATTAGTTTAGCGGCTATAATAAGTAGGAAAGAGAAGAACGAGAAGTTTAGTATATAGGATTTTACTATATCTATCTATATCTAAAAAGTAGTATATATATATCTAATAAATAGAAGAAGAGAAGCCGCTTTCGTCTTAAAAGAGACGCCTAGCCGGTAGGTACTAGCGCTAGTAGCTAGTAGCCTCGGTAGCTAATATAGCCTACCCTTAACTAGCCTATATTTCCTCCCTTACTTTTAAGTCTAACCCGTAGACTTAATATATTACTATCGTAAAGTTAAGAACTAAAACGCCTTACGAATAAAAGAAATTATCTATATACCGTTTATACCGTATAGTATTACCCTTTAAGTTCGTACCCTAGTAGGGTATAAACTACCTAGCTAGTTATCCTAGCGTAGAACTATATTACTAGCGCCGTCTATAAAGTTCTCCTTAAGAAAAGAGACCTCCTCGCCCTCCTCGCCTTTAATAAACTTAGTCTCGTCCTTAGGTAGAAGCTTACTAAAGTCGCTACTATTCTTAAAGAAGCTCTTCTACTTACCGAAGATTCTCTTTTTAAGGAGCTATACTATACTCTAACGAGTAAAGAATTCGCTAGCGGCGCTATTTCGATAGCCCTTAAGGAAGTCGGTAAAGCTAGTATTCGTACTATCCTTATTTTCCCTAGCTCTATACTAGTTAATAATACGCTATATTATATTCCTCTAAGTAGTAATAACCTAAGGATCGCTCTATATTATCTAATAGGTTAGAGCCTTACTAATATCCTAATTAGCTCGTATCTTAATAGTAGCTAGGAACTTAAAAGGGATTCGGCTATATCGATTAGGGTAGCTAGATAGAGTTCTTAGCGAGGTAGTAAGCTCGTAGTAGGACCGACTTATCTCGTCCTAGCTACTAGTACTATTAATCTCTAGTACTCTAGTCTATAGGTTAACTTTAGTATACTAGGGAAAGAGGTTAGTACGATCGACGTTCGGAGGCTTAACGCTAGGCGCTCTATATAGAAGGGTTAGCTTAGATACGCGGATATCTAGCCTCTTCTTATAGGGAATAGGCTTCTAGTCGTATCTAGTATTCGCCGTATCCTCTAGAGTCTATATAGTATTATCGATAGTCTAAACTCTACTACCTACTATCTCTAGTATATCCCTATCGAGGCGAGCTATCTATTTATTCTAAAGCTTAGGCTAATAAAGTCTAGGTATTAGCTCGGTATAGTTCGGCGCCTTCTTAGCGAGTAAGGAGAGCGAGCCTTAAATTATAAACTCTCCTCTACTAATAGCTTTTATCTTCTTAACGTTACTATCTATATAGCGAAAGCTAGTATTAGAGTAGTTAGTAGGCTTCTTCCCGTTCCCTATTTCTCTATACTAATCCTTAATATAGTAGGGATAGGGGTTAAGAAAGGGGGTCTTATCGCGGCGAAGTAGTATATAGAGTATATAGTATATAGAGTCTAGACGTATAAGCTACTAGGCGAGAGAAAAGAGTTAGGTACGTCCCTAGCTAAAGTTACTTTAGCCTCGAATCTTCTAGGTATACTAGCGGTATATCCGAACTTCTTTAAGGATAATATTATAGATAGACTTACTATCTTTATTCTTATACTCGTACTACTAGTCGAAGATACCGCTAACGATAATATTACCTTCTCTCTTCTAAGTATTTAGTATCGATAGGTTAAGGCCGAGAGCCCTAGTAAGGATATCGTAGAGTTTCGGGTTAAAGGTCTCCTAGTTACTAGGAATAATATAGCTATTATACTAAGTACCTATCTTAAAGCGATAGGGGCCGAGAGCGTTAGAAGGGACTATATTTATTCCGTCGCTTCTAAAGAAAGTCGGATTCTCTTACCGAAAGCGATAGAGATTACCGCGGCTACTATATATCTTCTATAAGATATTATATAGTCTACCGTATTTAGTCTATATACCTATAAGGCTAGCGAGTAGCTTCCTATACTTAGGATATAGGACCTTATTACTATCTCTAGCCTTTACGTACTTATCTCGGTATAACTCTAGTATCTTAATCTTCTAGTCGTCTAGTAGGATCGATTAGAGTTTAAGATTAGTATTACTATCGATAAGGGCGATAAAGGAGGTATATATAGTATCGCTATAGTACTCGTAAAACTTAAGTATACTATTAAGGCGACTCGAGCTATCCGAAACTTATAAACCTTCGCGTACGGACTACTAAGAATAGGCGGACTAATTAGACTATCTCGAATAGGGCGTCTACTAAGGAGTAGCTTCGTAGGAGCGCTATAGCGTACTAGGTAGTAGTAGGTTCGACTTCTTAGAACTAATCGAATTATTCCGAGGGCGGGACTAGTTAGGAAGCGGCTTAGGATCTAATAGTACTAGTAGAGGATTAAGGCGGCCGCTTTGGCGGGGAGGCTAAGGGACATTCGAGTTAACTAGCTTAGGGCCTAGCTTAGGAGCCGGCTTAGGATCCGAAGGTATAGGCTTTAGCTTATCCTAGTCCTTTCTCGAAGGTACTAGTAGAGGCGGGCCTTAGCTCGTCTTTAGCTAAAGAAACTTAGATAAGGTAAACTCCTAACCCTATAAGTTAACGAACTATCTAACCCGTAGGGAATCGAGATTAATAGCGTTAATCTCGTTAATACGATCTATTCTCTACTCGCGAGTTAGGGTATAGAGGTTAGAGTTTATAAGCTTAAATTCCTTATTAAGACCTTCTTTACTCTTCCAAGTTCCGATTAATAGTACGCTAGATAATAGCCTTTAAAATTAGAGGGGCTACTTCCTTCTACGTATTAAACCTAGCGATAAAGGATTAGAGATACTTCTATCTATCTTCTAGGGCGGCGGTATTAGTATAGTCGTAGAAGAGAATATAGCGTATATTAGCGGTACCCTAGTAGCTCTATATTATACGAAGTATATTACGGTAGCGATTGTAGGCCTCTTTTCCGACTTTACGAGCTTAGCTAACGATAGTAAACTTATCTAGAAGGCTTCCGAGAATCTTCTTAGCTTCTAAACCGAAGGCTTTCTCTAGAGAACTAACGATAAGATCGATATTAATAGCTTCTACGAGAACCTTAAGATTTAGAATAGCGTAGATAAAGTAAGCGACTCGCTTCTAAACTCGCTCTTCCTATATCGTAATACTAGTACTAAACTCCTATAGGGTACTATTAAATACTTTATCGATTATAGTATTCGTAATATCGTTAAAGCCGAGTTAGTCGCGTCGTAGCCGGATCTATTCGGTACCGCCGAGGGCGCTACCTATATAGATACCGTCCTCTCCTTCTTAGGTAAGGGCAAGTATTATATTAGCGATAGTATCTTTAGGAACGGCGGTAGTAATATTAGCGCCTTCTTCTATAAGAGGAGCTATAGTAGATAGTATCGCGGAGCGGTAGGGATAGATAGTCTATATAGATAAACTTAATAAAGTTAATAAAGAAGGTAGATTAGAAAGGGGTAATAAGGTAGTAGAGAGTACGCCGAGTAGTTATTTAGTACTAGTATAGAGAGAAAGTAGTCGGAAGTTTAGTAGGCTTATATAGCCTAGAGGACTATAGAAATTATAGGCCCTCCCGCTATCGATAGCGTTATCGTCCTTAGCAAACTATAAATAGGTACGCTTCTAAGGTACCTACGATTAATCTATATAATTCTCGAGCTCGTAATTAGCCGCTAAAGGTTAGTTTCGGAAGGGTATAGGTAGCTAAGTAGGTATAGGTAGCTAGCTTAAGTAAATTAAGGGGTAGATAAAGGACTAAGGTTTAGGCGACTTTTATAGGTAGATCTAGAGTATTCTTATTATCTCGGGGCGGCGGAGATAAGTTATAGGAGTAGTAGGGGCAAAAACTAGAGTTCGTACTCTACTAGGGTATAAACGTAAAAAGGGGCGTTACTAGCTTATAGATTAGGACTAGAAGCTTTAATATTAATCTAGATCTATCGTTAAACTTTAAAATAACTATACGCGGTCCCGGGGTAGCTACCGATTAGGCCTCCTTATCTAGGATAGCGCTAGCCTCTAGCCTCTATCTACGTAGGGGAGGATCGAGGCTAGCCGCTATCTAATATAAGCTTTTAGCCTACTAACCTAGTTGGCGGATAAGGTCGGCTCGTTAGTTTAGAGGGTATAGAATAGTTCTAGGGGCGCCGCTAATAGTACGGATATATATATTTCCCCTAACGAGGGCGTCTAGACTAGAAGTAGTATCTAGCGTATATTCTAGTATATCGTTAGCGTGTCTAAGCCGATATATCGAGCGGCGACTATCTCTAGAGCTAGGGATTAGGTACTTTCGAAGATCTTCGAGTTACTATTATAGCTCTAGTTCCTAAGAAGTATAAAAATCCCCCGCTAGAGTATATTCCTAAAGGATATATTCCTATAAAGCTAGTTCTTAATATAGATACTATAGATTCTCTTTAATCTCTCTAATATTAAAGCGTAGGTAGCGGTTATTATCGCGCTAATAGCTAGCTCCCTATTATAAGAGTTAAAATATTCGTATTCGAGGTTGGCTATAGGCGAGGCGTAGTTCGACGATATTAAAGAGGTAGTACTCGCGGAAGTTAGAAGGAATATTTTATATAAGCTCCTAGGCTCGCCTCTCTTCGGAGAGCTAAATAGTACGGAGTTAAGAGCGGTCGGCTTTAAGGGACTTAATTAGATCTTTAATATCGCGAATTCGCTATCTACGAGCTACCTATATCGTTAGTTTAGTATCTAGGAGTTAGAGGATATAGTTACGTTCTATCTAAAGTTCTAGGGATTCGGTCTCGATAACTAGTATAAGATCTTCGAGGGTAGTTATCTTTAGATAGTTTTAGCGATAGTAGTATAGGCGTAGTACTCCGAGTAGTTTTAGAATAGGGCGGGCGACGATATAACTACTCCTAGGCGTTAGCCGCGTTCGTACCTAAGCGGGGTATAAACTCTCTAAAGGGCTATCCTATTAATATACTAATAGATACTAGGGAGAATCTAGAGCTCTAGTATTAATAGCCGAGGAATCCTCGCGGTTAGCTAGAAAGAGCTTCTTTCTTAATTCTAAATACGGACGGATAGTAAGGGTAAGAGAAAGGGGTAATATATTATAATCTCCTAACGCTAGTAGTAGCGAAAGGATATAAAGTAAGTATTATAAAGGAAAGATATAAAATAGGAAAAGATAGTAGAGTAGAAGTTAATTACTTTACTAGAGAACTCCGAGTTAGAGGCTTAGTTAGAGCGGTATATAGCCTTAGCTATTAGTCTCCCTATCTATACTTTCCTCCTAGTCCTCTAGCCTAAAGCTATCTATACCTCTCCGAATTTAAAGCTTTAGAGTACCTATCCTAGGCTAGGCGGATAGCCTTACGGTAGTAATTTAAGATTACTCTTATCGGATACGTATAAATATATCGGCTAGTTATAGCCCTACGAGGTAGTCGACTTCCTCTTAACGACGTCTAAGGTTAGCCTAGCGGCGATTAAGCTCGGCTTCGTACTCGCTTTAGTTTATAACTATTCCGCGGCGAATTCTCTAGCGGATAGATACCTATAGCTAGTTAGGAAACGAGTAGGTACTAGGCGCTAGCGTCGCTAGTAGTAGAGTACTAAGGCGGAAGATAGATTAGTAAGTATCGAAAGTACAAGGGTTAGGCTAGGTATAGTAGCGCTCTAAATCTTACTATATACTAAGAGTCTAACGTCCCTAGAAGTCGCCGAGTCCGTAGTATTCGTCGATAATACGGTCTTAAAGGCGGGCGTTAGAATTAGCGGCCTAAAGCGATAGGTAGATCTCGTTAAGGTTAAAGGTAGAGTTAGGCTCGCCGTTTCTCTAGTTCTACGCTCCTAAGCGTAGAAGGCGGACGACGGAAGTATTTAGCCGAGAAGCTAGGATACGTAGCTCGATAACGCTAGTATAATACTACTATCTCTTAGTAGCGGTTAGTACTCGGTTTAAGCTCTACTACTACTTATTTATTATCTAATTGCCGTCTTAAGTTTTATCTAGCTATAGCTTATCTAGCTCTAGATCTATATCCTAGAGTAAGTAGCGGGTACGACCGATATTAGTAATATAGCGCTTTATCGCTTCTATATAGGTACGATCTCTATAGCTAGTATAGGTATTAGAAGCTAGATACTCTATCTCCTAACGGAGCTTATCTCCTTTAAGGTAGATAACTTCCTTTAGGGCGCGGATATCGCTTATATTAGCGGTACTAGTAGAGGCGGCTCGCGTATAGTAGGCGTTTAGCTTTTAATAAAGCTCCCGCGGCTTCGGAAGGGAATCGCCTCTATATAGGTCGCTAGAAAGTTCGAGTCGTAGCGTAGCAGAGAAGAAGTTAAAATTCGCGCGTAGGCAGGAAATCGTACTAGCGGCACTAGCGGCGCGCTAGTCCCGAATAGGAAGTTACGACACGTAATCCGCTCTAGTTCGAATTAGTTCTTATCTAGCTATTAGTAAGTTAAAGAAATATACTATCCGTAGTCCCCTCTAGTTCTAAAGTATACTAATACTAGTAGGGAGCCTAGAGATATCGTAATTTAGTAGTAAATAGGTTTATACCCTAGCGGGGTACGAATATAAAAGTCGGCTATATAAGATATTAACGTACCTTCCTCTAGTACGGGCGGTAGGTAGCTCTAACCGCTAGCGGCGCTAGCGGTTAAAGCTTTCGAAATTAATCCTTAGTTAAGGTTTAATAAAGAGAGAAAGGAATCTATCTTATATAGACGCTAGGAGGCGCGCGGCGGCTATTCCTAGTAGTAGCGGTATCGACTACGCGAGGAAGGCGTTTTTATAAGGAAGGTACAATTATATACTCGAGGTCCGAGTAAAGCGGGCGTTTCTAGTCGAAGTTAATAAAGATTTTAGTATTAAGGCGGCGAATTAATAAATTTCGAGTAGGTTAGTTATACCTTTAGTACCCCTCCCTTCTAAAGAGCTTATCCGATCTAATCGTAGTTAAGGATAAGCGATATCTTCGGTATCTTTAGGCTAGACTTAGCTAGTCTTATTCGGGCTATTATTCTTTAAAGACTCGGTATTAGAATCCGTATCGCTAGTATTATCGTCGCTAGCGTTATTAATCTTCTCTAGATCCGGATCTTTAGATAGGCGGTATTCCGTTAAAGTCTAGAATAGATATATAACCTTCTTTAGAAGATAATAGGCGAATATACTATTTATAGGCGTACTATCTAGCTCTTCTAGTAGATACGAGTATAACTTATCGAGCTCGCGATCTAGAAGCGGCTTCCGTTCTCGAATTCGGAATAGCCCTTTCTATCTAAATACTAATTTCTTAGATTTATCGTACTTTAAAGCGGCTCGGTATATAAGGACGATATTACTAGGCTAGTATTCTTCGAAGGTAATATTATACTAGGAGTCGTAGTATTCCTTAGTAGCCGCTTTTATCCTCGCCTAGCGAGCTCGAAGTTCTTAGATCGTTCCTTTAAGGCGTTAAAGTTATTTAGCTTTATACTATAATAATATAGCTCGGTCTCGAACTTTTCCCTAGTCCCGAGTACTCTTAGTAGGGTACTCTACTTCGATAGGAAGTATAGCCTTATACCTAAATATTATAGCGGCTAGCGTTAATCTAGTACGAGAGTTAGTCGTCGTTCTCTCGGCCTAAGTTACTAACGGAACCTATTACCGCTACCCCTTTATAGTCCTAGCTATTAGCTTAGATAGGGCGGCGAGAACTAGACGGTAGCCGACTTTAACTAGAGTATTAGCGTAGGGATTATACGGCGAGATCCGGATACGTTTAACGCCTATACTAGTAAGAAGTAGGGTAACTTCCCTAGCGTATTCTCGAGTATTATCTAGAACGATCTCTAACGCGGCTCTATATCTATAGAAGATATCCGAATATAGCTAGTCTACGATTATACGAGTCGTAATCTTCTTCGAAGGGCGATTAACTAGTTTAATCTCTAGCTAGCTACTAAGTGCCTCCCTTACTACGAGTAATAAGCTGCTACTATTAATATAAATAGGATTAGCGACCTATCTCTCTCTAATAAAGGCTTAATAGGTAGGCTAAAGTTTAGTATAGCGAGGGTAACTATTTCTAAAGTTATACTCTCTATAGGTTTTAAAGTATTTCGAATAGGCTAGGTATAGTCCCTCCTACTAGTACCTTTAGCTAATTATATCGAATATAATATTAATACTCCTATAGCTATCTTCTTTATAGAACTAGCGAAGAATCTCTTCCTACTTATAGGGTTCGTCTATTACTCTCTATAGTAGCGAGAATTTATAAGGTTAACGAAAGAGAATACCTCCCTAGACTATAAACTTTCGAGATTTTAGCGCTAATACTTTATACCGCTACTTATCTATACCGCGTAGGCGCTAGCGTTTAGTAGTAATCTAGGCTAGCTACTAGGAAGTCTCCGAATACTATTTAGGGTAGTTTAATATACTAGGTTCTTCCTATAGGCGAGTAGTAACTTATATAGGATAGCTAAGATAGAAGGCGTCGTCGATTATCTCTTCTAAATCTTCCTCTCTAGCTAGCTCTTCGATATCCTCTTCTATTACTAGCTTTCGGGAAAGGCTATTAGGTACGGAGTACTTACTTCCTAGTATATATCTAACTTTAAAGGTAAAAAGCTAGATCTAGGCGAGCTATCTCGTTATAGCTATATTAGGAAGATCGGAGGCAGCTTTATTTAATTAGTATATTAGTATATTAGTATCTACTTCGAGGATAAAGAATATTCCGAATAGCTATAGCTTTAACTTCCAGAGAGACTTTAGTACCTCTAGGTACTCGCGTTTCCTAGAATTATACTTTTTCTCCGGATCGCTAAATAAGCTAGATTCGAATCGTACTAGATACTAGAGTTTAGGCTTATCTATTTCGTACTATATTAGGACCGCGCCCTAGCTATTACTAGATATATCGATAGCGAGGACGATATTACTAGTATCTTCGGAGTAGTTAATAGACTTTAAGGCTAGCGCCTTAATAAGTAATCTAGTAATAGAATCCTTCGTAAACTACTATTCTTCGCCCTACGTAAACTCTAAGTCCTTTCGTAGTAAAGTAAAGAGTAGTTTTCCGCGAGTAGCTAGCTTAGGTATCTATATCCGGAAGTAGATAACTAGTCCTATCTAGATACGAATATCCTTTTAGTAAGTTAGTATTAGCTATTTAAGGATCTTACGAACTCTTCTAGCGTCGGGGTATCGACTATTTTTATTAGTAATATAGCCGATAATTTTAATCTTCCTATAAAGGAGTTAGAGCTTCTTCCTAGTAATAGTAGCTCTAGAACGCTCGAGATCCGCTAGTACCGCGTTAATACTTTAGATATATTCTATAATAAACCTCCGAAGGCTAGGCTTAACTTCCTTATAGTTATAGTAAGACTTCGGGCCTTTAATACCGATATTATCTAAGAATAGTTAGGCCTGGTAGGAGATATATTCTATTAGTACTTAAGTAATTGCTCGGATAAACTATACTACTAAGTTAGTAGCTCCCTACGGTAGTATCGTCTATCTAAATAGGCCTAGGGGTATATCGAAAGAGGTAATATCCTAGTAAGACTTATATAGAGCTATATTATTATATCCGGAGAATATATCGACTAGGCTAGTAATAATACACCTAGTAAAATCCTCGGAGAAGCTATCCGTATCTAGCGGTAGATTCGTATCCCTAATAGTAACTTTATTAATTAGAATCGCGGTATTAATTAGGTAATACTTCTTTATCTCCTTTTTAGCTACTAAGAAATACGGATTACGGTAGCTAGTATAACTAGTCTCGATCGTCCTAGTACGTATTCGATCGCGGAGTATCTCTTCGACGATAGGGCGAAGTAATAGATTAAGTCGGTATAGTAGATATTACTATAGGGTATACGGAACCGTTCGGATATACTAGGGGCCGATTACTTCTTCTTAGATCCAGCCTAAATACTTAAAGCTATACGCTAGTATAGCTTCTCGATTAAAGAGTATCTCTTAGATTAGTTCTAGTTCTAAGGGTAGTATATTAATCCCGATTTCGATAGTATTTAATCGTTCCTAGGTTAGTCGACTCTCCTAGGGAATATTAGAAAACTTCTTAATTAGGTACTTCCTATTAAACTTCCCAGTCCTAGGAGGAAGTATCGCTTCGTACGCGAGGTAATTATCTCTCTATATTAAGGAGCTACTAGGGCGAGAACTATCTGTTTTAGATCCGTCCTCGTCGATAGAGTAAACTTTATTAGCCTTACGCTTATATATAGTATATATATTAGCTAATATACTAAAAGGGGCGCCCTAGTAGTTATAGTAAGCCTTTCTTCTCTACCTACGGGTAGCCTTATTAATAGAAGTAGCGAGGAGAATCGAATTAATATCGTCGCTATCGCCCTAATCTTTAATATAAAGAAATTTAGCTTAGGAGGGCGAAATCTCGGAATTAGTAGTAGCGACGTCTTAATATTAAAAATTTTCAACTCCCCTTCCCCTATTTTAGACCGCGAATACGGTAAGGCGTAATAGAACGTCTTAGGGATAGTAATTCTAGGAGTAATTAGGGATCCTCGAGTTCGTACCCTAGCGGGGTATAAATAGTAAATCTTTAAGATCTTCGCGGATCTCGGGGCGCGTACCCTTTAGATTATTAAACCTATAAATCTTAGCGAGATCGGGGTCCTCTTAATTATCCTAATAGACCGAGAGAATCGTAAATACTCCTACTAATAAATAGGGAACTAGCGTAGAGAGCGGAACCTCTATAATTTTAGGTTCCTAGGCCTAAGTAAGATATTATTAGTACGCTTACGACCCTTAGAATCGGCCTAAATCGCTATAAAGTAGACCGAGTTTCCTTAGGTATCTATAATCGAGTATTCCTAGGTACTATTATCGCGAGCCGAGGCTATAAGGTAGATACGGCGAATCTATAGTATATCGAGAATAAAAAAGGTCTCGTCGGCTTTAGAAATAAGGAAGTCCTATTTAATAGTAACCCTATAAACTAAGATCCTTAACCCTCTCGTAATACCTAAGAAGTCGTATAGCCCGCTAGCCCCGTTTATATTAATAGTAATATTCCTAGAGATAGGAAGGCCGAGTTTAGAGGCTAGGCGGTAGCTTATAATATATCCTTTAGACCCCGTATCGACGAGAGCTTTATAGAAGATACGATTCTCTCTAATATATACTAGAACCTAAGGGCTAGGAGTTATAGTAAACTTATCGGTAATACTAGAGAGGTTAACTTTACTCCCCTCCTTATATAGATAATAAATAGGGGGAGGTAAGCGCCGTTTAGGGTCTCTAGTTATCGTAAGGGATCGTACTAAGACCGCTTTTTAATCCTTACTATTATCGTCTTCGGAATCCGTATCGTTATCGGGCTTAATATTCTCTTTATCGTTAGAGAGCCCGTTACTAGTAGATAATAAGCTATTCTCGGTATACGAGTTAAAGACGGAGTTAGCCTAGAACCCTTTAAGCTTATTTATAAATTCCGGAGTATTAGCTAGGCGCTAGGAGAAGTACTTAGCGAATCCTTTCTTATACTTTAATAAGGCGCCGATAGTAGTCTCGACGGGAGTATCTATAATAACCCTTGTCTAGAATAGCTTCGGATCCCTATTTCTATACTCGTAGACGTAGTAGCTAAAGGTCTTCGTCTTAGGATCTCCTTTTCGGGTACTATAGGGAGTATTTAAAGGAGCGGCTTCCTAGGATTCCGGATTAGCTTAACTATTATTACCGCGGAGAGTAGCCGTATTATCCTTATTAGTAATATCCTTAATCCGAGGCTATAATCCTCTCCCGTTTACTTACGACTACGATTCTAGGAGATTAGATAAGGATATATTAGACGCTCGTAGCTATCTTGTCTTAGTAGCCTTCGACTACTCGGCCTCTTTCTTTAATAGGATTTTAGTAGGGTTATTAAAGCGAACTTCCTTTCCTTTCGAAGAAGAAGGACTAGCTTAGGCCTAAGTAGCTACTAAAGCTTAGTATTCCGGAGTAACGCTAAAGGATCCGTACCTATCTTATACTATACTACTATTAGTAGCTAGTACTTTAGTCCGCTAAATACTATAGTAATAAATACTAAGCTCCGGTAGAATATAGTTATTATCTTCCTCGGGTAATATATATTAAGAGTTATATAGCGAACCCTATATACTAGCTATAGTACCCTTATTAGCCGGAGGTGTCTAAGCTAGCGGCGTCTAGGATATCGTAGGCGGCGCGATAGAGTTATTATTAGTACGCTACTTCCGAAGAAACTCTTCGGTATTAATACTAGGGATAATAATAGGGTAATCCGGGAAAGCGGATCTAATTACTAGGAGTATACTATATAGCTTAGGCTTACTACGGTCTTAACGCTACTATATAGGAGCGGCGCTAGTACTATCCTTTAGTCCTAGATACTATCGCTTATTAGGTCCCACCTAATAAAAGCTAAGCTTAAGGAATATCTTAAAGGTATTATAGTCCCGACTCTAATAACTCGGGGATCTATAATTCTAGTATAGGCTATCTATCTCCGGGCCTATTTTTAGTATAGTCTAGGACTAGTTAAAGGTATATACCCCTACGGAGGATTAAGGTATAGCCTAATTAACTATCTATAGGTATAAAGGTTAGGCTCCTAGGTTAGTAGCCCTCTAAAGTATAGCTAGTTCTATCCTATTTAACCTCTTAGTAAGAGCTTCTATATTAGTATTATAGACGGTTCTAGGGGTTACCTTTAATAGATTAGTATCTAGAACTAGCTACCTTTACTTAACCGACTACTATAGTTTATAGAGATATAAAGAATATTCTCTCTATAATAAGTTAAAAGCCTTATTACCCTTAATAGTCCTTATAGTATCGTTATAGATCTTATCGAAGTCCCGATAGGTATCCTCTTTAAAAGGATTAATCTAATAGCGAGTATATATCTTACGGGCTAATAAAGGTAGTAGGCTATAGAGGAATAAACGAGTCTTTAAATTCGGTTCTATATCTATATCTTCGATTCGAGAGTATCTAGTATAGAACTAGCGGTAGTAGTCGAGGAGGCGATTATCTATAGTCCGTAGTATTAACGATAACTATTCTAAATACTAGTAGGTACTAAGTAGTATAAACGTATTAGCCTAAGTAAACTCCTTAGATACCTCCTCGTAGAAAGTCTTCTAATTATACTTACCCTATTCCTCTAAACGATAGACCCTTTTAATTCGTTTAATACGAGGGCGGATAATAGGATCTATATTTAGTAGGAATTAGCGGACCTTCTTAGTATTACTAGCTTAGGGGTAGTATTCCTCTAAAAGAGTATTAAACCTATCGAGGAAGGCTAAAACGTTACTTCTATTAAAATATAGATTGTTAGCTAAGCCTAGAAAAGGCATCTTCGGGTATAACTAAGTAATAGCCGGAAGGAGTTACTAAATAATCGTCTATAGATCCGGATTAGACCTAGGGGTCTACTCTTACTAACTCGTATCTAATATTCTTACTCTTTCCGATTACTAACGGACTAGAAGAAGTAGTCGAAAGTTAGGATCGGGGGCTAAAGTAGCGGTACCGTATTAAGGTAGCGATCTAGTAAATTCTAGAGCTATATTACCTTTAGAGCTAGTCGAAGAATCTAAGCCGCTTAAGATACCCGGGCGATAGGTTCTAGAGGTTCTAGATCTCCTCGTAGGAGAGGTTAGTAGATTATCGAGTTAGCGGAGGGCTTAGGCTAAGGCTCTAGGTATACCGGTTTAGTCGGATTAGTAAGACTCTTTAGGTCGAGTTTCTAGTCCTTTCGATAGGCTAAGATCGACGAGTAGGCCTCGGAACTCTAGGTTAGCGTTAGGATCCTCTTATTATAGCGAACCTTTAGTTAGTAACTCGTCCTCGGATCTAGATTAATAAGATCTAGTATCGCTTATTAGTAGCTAGAAAGTACGATCCTATCGTTCGAAGGATAATTTAGCTTAACTAGAGCGGTTAGGAGTTAGGGTAGTAGTTTCTAGTAGGTAATTAACGAGATCGTACCCCGCTAGGGTATAAACTTAGAAGTAAAGAATTATTACCTATATAGGGTAATATAGGGTTACAAAATAGATACGAAAGCGTCCTTAAATATCGTAAACGAAGAAGGTAAATATTTTATAGATTTTAATTAGTAGTAATAGCTAAAAAATTAGAAACTCGAGAAATAGGGGTAAATCTTAAAACGACGTCGTAAAGATAGGACTAAAATAGATAGGGCGAGTTTAGTATATGTTTTTTAGTTAAAAGTAAAGGGATAAACGATAGAGATAAGGTGTAAGTAGTACGGTAGCGTAGTAGTATAGGCGGTTAGGCAAATATCGAGTATTAGGCGTTAAGCGGTATTCTTAGAAGTCGACGATCCGAGTAACGGTAGTAGCGACCTTACGAATAAGATATACTCGTCGGCCTTCGAAGGGATAACCTAAAAGCTATATTCGCTACTAGGATACTATATAGATATTAGCTATATTTAATCTAATTTCCTAAACTAGTTTTACGAGGATCTTTAGCTTAATAAGCGGCTACTACCCTATTAATTCCTTTGTAATACCTAATCCTTAAAGCTATTCCTAGATAACTTAATCTCTAGTTTCTCTATTTAATAGCTCTAGTATTTACTAGAGCTATTATTCCGTTACGAACTAGTCCTATTACTAATAAAAGAAACTAGCTTATAATATTAGAAGGATAAGGGTACGAGAAGGCGACTTTCGGGGTCTTTACTATACCCGCTTATTTCTAGTAGCGAGGTAATATTCCTCCCTAGAAAGAGGTCGTATATATCTTATAGTTAAGAATCTTAGACCTAATACTTAGCGCCTTCGTATATTAGATACCGAGTCCTCTAGTTAGCGAGTAGCGATTTAACTATTAGCGATTTTAGCGATTAGCGAGTATACCTATTACTTATAAAGGACTATAGAAGCGGGCCTATTTCTATGTCCTAACGCGGGTATCGTAAATCGTTCGTATATACGGTATATCTAAGCGGTATATAGGTATCTATATATTCGTAATATAACTCTTTTTAAAGCGCTAGCGCTACTCTTATAGTCTTCTATTCTTCTATTCCTTATTCGAGTACTATATTCGTTACGAGTTCGCTAGTCTCGGGTATCGCGAGAGGAATCGGTTAGGTAGCTAGAGAAGATAGGTATATCTCCTACCCTCGTACTAACTACTAAAAATATAACCTAGCGCCCGTAGTCTAACCCTACTATAGGTACCGAGTAGTAAAATAGAGCTAAAGGTAGGTTATAAGTAGTCGGTTCGTATAGGTAGTATAATATAGCTCTATTCGTCTTAAGCTAGGAACGATTCGGTAGGTAGCTATATTAGTTTAGCGGCTATAATAAGTAGGAAAGAGAAGAACGAGAAGTTTAGTATATAGGATTTTACTATATCTATCTATATCTAAAAAGTAGTATATATATATCTAATAAATAGAAGAAGAGAAGCCGCTTTCGTCTTAAAAGAGACGCCTAGCTAGTAGGTGCCGGCGCTAGTAGCTAGTAGCCTCGGTAGCTAATATAGCCTACCCTTAACTAGCCTATAGTATCTATCGTCGAGGGTAGGAGAATATACTAGCGGTTAGAGCTTCGAATTCTTCTACGAAGTACTAGCCTAGCTTCGTAAAAGAATACGTAACTTTAGCGGCTACTAGTAACCCCTATTACTACTAATCGATCCGAGAATAACCTACCTACTAGCGCTAGAATATTCCTACGCTCGAATTTCTCTATAAAGTAAAGCTACTACTTTATAGAAGAATAGCTAAATTATCCTTTCCTATATCTACCTCTAACTCTTTCTTAAAACGCCTAAGTTTAAACTCTATAAACTCCGCTTATTTATATAGATATCTATTTAATACCTTACCTTACTTTACTAGCGCTAATATTATATCGCGCTACTACTTATACGTAGGTTAAAACTTCGTCGCTTACGCTCTTCCTTCTTCTTCCTTTTATCTACCTCTATACCTCTATAATCTACTATTACGATCCACTGCCTAGCTACTGCCAACTAGCCTACAGCCCGTAACATTAATGCCTAAGGCCCCTATCGATACCCTTATCGATAGGAAGCTCCCTTATAAGGAAGCGCTTCTTAGAAACTCTTCGTAGATTGTCTACAAACTTGTTAACTTCTCGATTCACGTCTATTACGACCGTGACACTTTTGTAGACCTCTTTTCATCGTTAACGATTATTGTTATAGTCACCGACACCTTACCGTCACCGTTATAGTTACCGTTATCGTCCTTTCGTCCGGTCTTTAGAGCAAACGGCGTTTCTTAGAGTTTAGAGCAGTTCCTAGTCTTATTACAGTTATAGTTACGATTACATTGGTTTATTATAGCGTTTAGCAAGGCGTTACTCTTGGATATACCTAGTTACGATAGTTATTACGGTATATAGCACCCGCTCCTCCGAAGGAGAACTTCTATCGTTTCTAATAGTAAACGATACACTAAAAGTACTTAGAAACCTCCAGTTACTAAACGCAATTATAGCGAAAGCTACCGATACCGACCGCTAGAAGCCTACCTAGATACGAACCTCCGTCCTTCCTAACGAGCTCCTTTAGCGTAACGTTGACACCGCTAACACCTAGGTGTTTACCTAGAGCGAAGAGAACCTAGAGTTTAAGGCTAACTACAGCCGGCTCGACTAGAAAGAGAAGGATATCGTAAAGATAGCCTAAGAGACTAAGAAGAAGGTCGACGAGGTAGAAGCCGCGTCAAGCAAGATTAATATCGCATAGTTCTTCCCTAATACTAAAGTCTACTCTAAAGATACTATAAATAAGAAGTACGTCCTCCTTAAGGACGATAAAGACGACGAAGAGGACTTGGATCCTATCGTCCCTAAGAAGGTCTACGTAGACCGACTTAAAGACCTCGATAACGCTAGCCTAAAGTCTCTTATCGACGACGAACCTAAGCTAGCCCACCAACTTATCCTTACGATCTATTAGAACTACGTACGGGCAATACGTTATATCGATTGCCTCTCCCAACTGTACGATATGTCTAAGGACAAGATTAGCGTCCTTCGTAACGCTCTCGACAAGTTACGTAAGCTTACGGCCTCTTTAACTAAGAAGGATCCCTATAGAGCTAGACTTATCGATAAGTACATTAAGCGAGCCGATGACTAGTACAATAAGACTAAGGCCGCTAAGGCCCAACTTAAGGAAGTTGAAGATAAACTTTAACGAGCCTAGTAATAACTAGACGAAGCTACCGCTTAGGCTAACGTTAACGAGAGCTAGAATATATAGCTAGAAGGCGAGGAGATAAACCTCCGCCGCCGCATTAAGGACCTTAAGAAGGAACTTAAGAAAGCGAGTACTAGTCCATCTAACAAGCGCGGACGCTCTCGAGACCTATCTCGCTATCCTCGCTTCTAGTTAGCTAGGTCGCTATTAGAAGATCGCCGCAACCGTTCGTAGCCTTCCTCTATATCTCTAACACCTCCGGTCCACCCGCGTAAGGCTCGTAAGGCCCCTTCTAACCTAGGCAGTAATAGTAGCTATAGTAGCAACGAATCTAATAGCGATGACGCTAGCCGCCGTAACAACCCAGCCCCCCGAAAGAAGTACTACACGCCTAACCGCGATACTGTCTGTACTAACTAAACGGAGGTTACTTCCTTTAACTCTACTTTAAGTAAGGGCTACACTACCGACCGAGCGGTCGCCGACCCTAAGAAGTTTAGCTATAATAGCACCTTATCCTACTAACGCTAGCTTCGCTAGCTTAAGAACAAGCTCGATATTACGACCTTCCGAGACAACAACGCTTGCCTTTCTTATATATATAGTTGTACTAAGGGCACTCCTTAGGAGACGCTTAAGGCCCGAGTACCCTCTCGGCTCGGTAAAGACTTTAACACCGACCTGCTATTTTAGAACCTTAAAGAGATACTTACGTTCCTAGAGGAACGTTTCGGTAAATACAACCGCGTAGGAAAGGCTTACGACGAGATAACCTACTACAAGCAAGGCTAAGATAAGTCGTTTAACGACTTCTTTACTCGCTACTAGAAGCTGCGCCCTTATATAGGCTGGCTCCCTACTACCGAATTATACTAGTTAAGGTAGAAGCTTACGGCTAAGTATCGATCGAAGCTTACTAGCAATCCTACGAAATCCGTTAAAGATCTTATCTAGCGCTACACTAATATAGACGATAACTTTAAGGAGATAGACCGCCGCTTCCCTCGTAGTAAGGAGAAGAAGTAGGGTAGCGGAGGTAGAAATAAGAAATTAGGAAACGGTACTAATAATAACTAACCCGGCTCGAACAACCTTCTAGAGAAATATCGCAACCTACCTAAGCTTACTACTAACGAGCGCACTAAGTACATGAAGGAGAACCGCTACTTCCGCTACCGCGAAGTCGGATATCGCCTAAAGGACTCCTCCTACCTAATAAATAGGTTTACTAATAATAGCCGTGCCGTTAATACCTCTGGCACCGCTATACAAGACGACAAGAAAGACGACCCTAAGCCTAAGAAGGAAGGCTAGGGAAATAGCAACTCTACTACCTAAGCGCGGTAGTTAGTAGATATAAAGACGGACCTTTAAAGATCTCGGAAGACGCCTAGACCGAATAACTATTAGTATTAGCTACTAGAGTATTACCTAACATTGAACCTTATATAGTCTTGCAATCTAAAGTTAACGGCTACAAAGCTCGCTCCTTTCTCGACCTAGGTACTACTTCTGTTATCGTTTAAACCGCCTTCGCTCGCGCCTCTAAGTTACCCTTTATCCCTCTTAACCGCTCCAGGTCTCTCAACCTCGCCGATAGTAGCTCTACTACTAGCCGTATTACTTACGGCACCCTCGTCAATCTAGATATTAACGGACACCTTGAATAGGTTGTCGCGTTTATTACTAACGTATAATATAACCTAGTTCTTAGCCTCTCGTAGTTCGTAAAGTATAAACCCTTCGTTTACTAGTCTACCGGCCGTATTGCCTTCTACTCCGACTACTATAGAG
This sequence comes from Zasmidium citrigriseum, assembly GCA_002786025.1. Classification (NCBI taxonomy): domain Eukaryota; kingdom Fungi; phylum Ascomycota; class Dothideomycetes; order Mycosphaerellales; family Mycosphaerellaceae; genus Zasmidium; species Zasmidium citrigriseum. The sequence continues at coordinate 657,133 of NHNW01000005.1, read as the reverse complement.
GAGAATATAACTATCCTAGCGGAAGTATTATCTAAACCTTATCGACCCTACACCTACCGAAACCTCCCCTATCGCTATACGAGATTATCGACTTCTCCTCGAAGAAGGACAGTACACCCTCTAATAAAGAAACTACTTCTATAATACCTACACCTTTTACGAAAGAAGACGTTAGCTTAGAAGAAGTTGAATATTACGGTATGTTATTCAAGACGTACATGTCTATAGCTTACCGACCCGATACCGACGTTACCGCTCTATAGATTACCTATCTAGCCCGCGGTAACGCTCGATTGTAGGATTAGGTAGACGCTACTCTTGCCGTTCACGGTATATCTATAGAAGACTTCGATAAGTTCATAGTAGGGAAATCCGACGTTAACCTACGAGACAAACTGCTACCTAAATACTATTACCTTTTAGACGCCTTCTTACGTAAAGGAGTAGATATCTTGCCCCTACACCGTCCGGGGATTAATTATGAAATTATCCTTAAGGAGGGCGCTAAACCTCCGTATAAACGCCTATATCCTTTATCCTAAAAGGAGAATAATACAGTTAAGAAATAGGTCGATAAACAACTCTTAAAGAAAATAATCCGCGAGAGCAACTTACCCGCTATATCGCTAGTTATTGTCGTCCGTAAGCCCGGAGGAGGGTTGCGAATTTGCATTAACTACCGAGTACTTAACGCCCTTACTATTAAGAGTAGATATCTAATACTACTCGTATCTAATACTTTAAACCGTTTGAGCGGGAAGAAGTACTTTACGAAGCTAGACGTTATCGCTACTTTCAACCGAATCCGTATTACATAAGGACAAGAATAGATAACCGTATTTACTATACGATATAGCTAGTTCGAATACTTAGCTATACCCTTTAGCCTATGTAACGTACCGTTAACGTTTTAGTCTGCTATTAATCGAGCCCTCCGAGATTACCTCGACGATTTCGCCTTAGTATACCTCGACGATGTCCTAATTTTCTTAGACTCGTTAGAGGAACACTAGCAACACGTCTACAAGGTACTCGAGCGCTTGAGAGATACTAGCCTCCAAATCGACATCGATAAATGCTAATTCCACGTATAGGAAACTAAGTATCTTAGACTTATCGTCGGCTAAGACAGTATCCGTATAGATCTAGAGAAGGTCGACGCTATAGTTAATTGGGAAACTCCACGTAGTATAAAGGACGTCCAATCCTTCCTTAGCTTCGCAAACTTCTACCGACGATTTATTAAGAAGTTCTCGAAGATCGTAGCCCCCTTAACTAACCTTACGAGGACTACGGAAGACTCTAACGGTAGAAAGCTAGTCTTTACATGGACCGAACGTTGCTAGTAAGCGTTCGACCACCTTAAGCAACGCTTTATCTCCGCGCCAATTCTAGCCTACTACACGCTAGGGTTAGAAATAGTACTTAAGACAGATACCTCTAATTTCGTTACTACCGCCGTACTCTCCTAGAGAGGTGTAGATAGACTCCTCCGTCTAGTCGCCTTCCTATCGAAGAAGATAACACCCGTAGAATGCAACTACGATATTTACGATAAGGAACTTATAGCTATCGTTAAGGCCTTCGAGGAATAGAGACCTAAACTCGCCGACAACGAAGACGAGCCCGTAAAAGTGCTTTCAGACTATAAGAATCTAGAGTACTTCATAACTACGAAGTAGCTTAACCGGCGCTAGGCTCGCTAGGCCGAGTTCTTGTCCCAATTCAATTTTACTATCGTATACTAACCGGGCAAGAGCAACACTAAGCCTAACGCCCTTATACGGCGCTCTTAGGATATCCCCGTGAACTCGGATAACCTAAGGATCTAGTACTAGTAGAGGATTGTTATTAAGCCCTATTAGATACTTAACTTGTCCGGACTAGATATCGACGCCGAATACGCTAGTCGTATAGATAGATTAATCGACGAAGTTCGAGAACTATATAAAGAGTTAGACGTTAAAGCCGCCTTAGATTAACTTACGAGAGGTAAGGAGAAGGTCCCGTACCTAGATAGGCTAAAGCTTTATCGCGAGGACTATTAAGCTATTAACGGCCTTATTACCGTTCGCAATCGGTATAGCGGCAATAGTATCCTTATACTAGGTAACAACACCCTAGTACGTACGCGAATCCTACGAGACTGTTACGATAACGTCGCCGCGGGCTATCCTGCCCTAGCGAAGTTCTACGAGCTAGTAGTAAGAAACTTCTTCTAGCTATCTATGGCCCGCACGATATACTAATACTACCGGAACTGTAGAACTTACAAATACATACGTGGACTGTAGCGCTAGTTATAGGCCCTACTCTACCTATTACTAACTCCGTACCAACTATAGTAGAGTATCTCCGTCGACTTCGTTATAGATCTCCCTAAAAGCCGTAGCCTCTTAGATAAGGTGGCTTACTTTAACATTATAACTATTACCTGCCGCCTAACGAAAGAACGACACCTAATACCCGTAAGATCTATAAAAGCTAACTACTACGTACGGGTCTTTATTCGCTATGTGTGGAGTCGTTATAGCTAGCCTAAGGACATCATTTTAGACCGAGGACGTTAATTTGTTTCCGCCTTCTAGAAGAGGCTCTACGCTATTCTTAGCACCTAGAGGAAGTTATCCTCCTCCTACTACCCGTAGACCGATAGTTAATCCGAGAATACGAATAAGGTTATAGAACAATACCTGCGAGCATTCTGTAACTATACTTAAAGCGACTAGGCCGACTAGCTTCTAATAGTAGAGTTTGTAGCAAACAACTATGCCTCTACGACAACTAGCGTGTCGCCCTTCTTTACTAATCTAGGGCGCAACCTCCCCTTTACCGAGATTAATCTAGTAAAAGATATGCCCTCGGTTATGCCCTATAAGTAACGCTTAGACGCCGAAGCGGCTAATACGTTCGCAAAACGAATGAATAACATTTACTATTACGTGCGATAGTAGATTAAGCTAGCTTAAGCGTTACACGCTAAATTCGCTAATCGTAAGCGTTTCGCTCCAACTACCTATAAGGTCGGTAACCTCGTCTACATTAATACGAAGAACTAGAACACCGAGCGACCTTCCAAGAAACTCGACATCCGCTTTACTAGCCTATACCCTATCTAAGAAGTACTACTATACGGTGCCTACCGCCTCGACCTCCCTAAATCGCTATCTATACTCGATAATGTCTTTAACACTAACCTACTTTAACTAGCTACTAACGATCTACTACCCGAGTAATAAGAACCGCCTCCGCCGCCTATCCTCGTCTAGAACTAGTACGGCACCGAATACTAAGAATACGAGGTGGAAGAGATACAAGATGCTATCGCGGAAAAGCACCGAGGTAAGGGCGTAAGAGAGAAGAATAAGAAGGGCCCGAAGTAGGTCTAGTATAAGGTTAAATAGAAGGGTTATAATAATACAACCTTGGAGCCCGCTAAGGAAATGGAATAGTATTCGGCCGCCTCTATTACGGACTTCTAGCATAACAATCCTTAGTCGTCTATATACGGACACTCTATACTATAGCCGCCGTCGGACTAGATCCCTAACGAGGGGCGCATAGGACCTGTTTCTACTACTATCGACTCGAGTCCGTCGGCGGCTGTATACTCGTAAGGCTAACCTAACTGCGTTAATTAAGGAATTAAAGAGCATAGTAAAGCTAGAGCGTATGCCCGCTTAGGTAACAAATGCAACCCAATCCTACAACCCGTTACGGAAGCGTAGAGTAGCGGTATAGATCTCTACGCGCCTGCTTCTAAGATAACCTTACTAGAGGTTTCGACAACAAGCGAAGACTACGATAACTCCCTCCTTAGTCTATCGGCGTAGCACGTCGCCCGCATAAGTACCGAGCAAAAGTTGTATAAGGACGTTGCTCCTTCGTCTACCGCTCCTAAACTAAAATCCTTTTGCACCGGTAAGGTTAAGACGCCTATGCCGTCGATATTATTACTTCAAGAGACTAAAGAGCATGTAAAGGGGGGGGTAGTGTTACGATCTACTGCCTAGCTACTACTAACTGGCCTGCAGCCCGTAACATTAATGCCTAAGGCCCCTATCGATACCCTTATCGATAGGAAGCTCCCTTATAAGGAAGCGCTTCTTAGAAACTCTTCGTAGATTATCTACAAACTTGTTAACTTCTCGATTCACGTCTATTACGACCGTGACATCTACCTTATATATATAATAGCGAGTCGTATATTAGTTAGCTTAGTAGTAACTAGTAGGTATACGAAGAGATCCGTCTAGCTTAACGACGTAAAACTAAGTAGTAGGCTAGCTACTATCTACCTTACTAAATAATCGAGTACCTATAGTAGCCTATCTCGTCTAGCTAATAACGTTAAACTAAGCCGTCTCGCTAAGTACTATTAAACCTAGCTACCGAGCTAAGGGCGTTAACTAAGCCGCTAAGCTAAAGGCGTTAACTAAGCTATCTTACTAGATACTATTAAACCTAGCCGCTATACTACTAGAGCGTTATCTAAGCCTTAGTATACCTACTATCTATCCGGAATCGATAAGATTCTACTTAGTTAGTAGGTACGCCTTATCCTTATTATTTAGTCTTCTTTACTCGCCTAGGTCTACCTCTTTAGTTTTATAGCTACTATTAGGGTACTTAGCGAGGTACCTCTCTTACCTACGCGGTTATACTAAGTAGGCCTAGTATAAGGGTCGACTAGTTACTTAGCTAGCCTTCTAAGAGGCGTAGAGTTTAGGGGTTTAGCTTAAAGCGTCCTTAGGGAGGCTCTTAATAGCGTAAGGTATATAATATATCTACTACTAACTATCGAGCTACGATACTAAACTAGCGGCTAGCTACTCTATTTCGACGGCCTATAGCTATTAAGGGTATAGTATCTAGTCTTACGTCCTTTAGCGTACTTTAGTAAGCGTACTTTAGTAGGCTCTTAGACTTTTTATTAAACTAAACTAAACGGTCTCCTCGGCTATAAAAGAGGCGCCTAGATACTATACGTTATCTAGTACTGTCGGTTATAAGAGTATACTTAGGTCCTAAGACTTCGACTCTAGTTAAAGTCTAAAGACGTTTACGCTTAATAACAATTAGCGCTATATACTTATTAGCCCTTTTATACTATAGCTTAAAGGTCCTCCTATTATATATTAGATTACTTATAGAACTAATACTTCCTAGGCGGCGGCGGCTAGTACTTTACTTACTTATAAGAATATTATTAACGTCGTCGTTTACGTTATACTAATAATCTACTCTACTTTAGTATTATAGAGAAGAGGGTCTTATACTAAACCTTAGATCCTTATATCCTTATAGCCTATATAATTAGGGCTCCGTTCCGCCTATCTACTTATTACTCTAATATTAATAATAGATAGTAGTACTATATATATTTCCCTAGCCCTAGCTAGGTCGATAAGTATATAACTATAATAGTAGAAGTAGGTATTTCCTCTATAAAGTAAGTATTATACTAAGTAGCTAAATAACCCTCCTCTTAAAGCGTAATCCTCCTCTTCTACGATACCTAGGCTAGTAGGAGGGACTTAGTAGTAATAGAGGGACTTAGTAGTAATAGTAGTAATAACTCTATAGTAGAAAGGTAACTTAGTAGTAAGGCTTATAAATTCGATTTAGGCGTATACGTATTGCTTTATAGAAGAATAATAGCGCTCTAATAGAGAGGTAGTAATATTAATGTTTATTTATTAATAATATTTATAATAGAAGGTAGGATATTATATAGAGATTTTAGGAAAGCGATTTTTCTATAAAGTATATCTCTTACTTTATAGAAAAATTAATATTCCTATACTTTATCTAATCTACCTAGTATATTAATAGGCGCTAGTAGGTATCTAAACCTTAAGTTTTTCTATAAAGCGTATCTCTTACTTTATAGAAGAATAGAAAGTTATAGTAGAAGGAGGGATCTAGCCTTATATTAATAATACTATTAGTACTATTAAAACGAATAATTAAGAAATATATACTTTATTATTAGAACCTAAATACTTCTACGATTACTAAGAAAACTATACGCTATCTATACTAGATATATTAATCTAACCTACTCTCTACTCTCTCTACCTAGTATAACTACTTCGACGCTCTTATTCCTTTAGCGTAAGCTTCCTTATATAAGAAGACTAATATACGCCTTCCTCCTAGTCCTCTTCCTCTAGATCGACTATATACTATATACTCTAATAGATAGTATTATATTAGCGCTAAATAGCTTCTAGGTTAATATCTTTAAAGTCGAAGGATAAGCTATATATATTAGAAGAGAGTTAAGTAGTAGTAGTAGTAGTAGTAGAAGTAGAGCCTTTCTTCGCGGGCTACTTACTTTTCTCCTCTCTCTTACGCTTTATACTAGCCCTAGTCTAAGAGTACGTCTAAGCTACTACTTTAGCTATAGTCTTCTTATAGAGGTTATTCTTAAGGATAGCGTTTTCGAGCGCTAAGTAGTCCGTATCTTTATATATACTATTAAGGCGGTCTTACTATAATACTAGTAGTAGTAGTAGTAGTAGTACTAGCTAGATAGTAGGTATAGTACTACTAAGGGTAGTAGTAGTATAGGTATCCTCGTAGGCCTTCTTCTTAGCTTTAGCCTTCTCCCGATTCTTATAGTTATACTCCTTAATATTAGCCTCGTACTCCTCGTATATACGAAAACTAATAGCGTCTACCTTAGTAATAAGGTTATTAAGGGTATCTTAATCTTACTTAAGGTACTACTTACGAAGACCTATTAGTACTAGATTTAGCTACTTACTACGCTTTACTTTAGCTACCTCGATCTCCCTTAGTACGTACTCTATATTATATTCGAAAGTAAAGTTAAAGTTATTAAACTTTTAATACTTATAGAAAATATTATATAGGTCCTAAAGTAGGTCGTCTAGTATAAAGAAGTCTAAGGGTATAATAAAGGCTCGGCTATTAAAGATATTAGGGAATTGCTTATCTACCTTCTTCGAATACTACTCCTTTAGTAATAGTAGTATAAATACTAGTCGTATTCTAGCGGTTAGTACCTTAGGCTTACGTATAATACTACTCTCTAGTAGCGATAGTAGTTCCTTAAAGAGTTTAGGGTTATAGATATTATAGTAGTTATCGCTACTAAGGACGATAGAGTCTAGTTTATATAGACTATCCTCCTTATAAAGGTACTAGTTAATTACCTTCTAGAAGTAAGGTCCCTTACTACTATATATTATCTACTCGTTCTAGAGTAAGCGCTAGATTAGAGGGATCTTCTTATAGAGGGCTAGTTCCTTATTATTCTAGTACTTAGGATTAATAGTCTCCTTATTACTAACGTTATCCTACTCGTCGTTTACCTAGTTTCCTAGATCTTTAAAGTAGAGCGTCTAGATAGCCTTATCGTACTACTAGCGCTAGGTAGTCGTAGGAGTAGGCGACCTACCGCGAGATATAGAACGTATACTAGGTCGAGAGCTACTAATATATAGTATCGCTAACGCTATAGACGACGATTAAGAACGTTAGCTACGAGACGCTATATAAGTCTTAGAGCGTAACTTACGCTAAGCTAGAGCTAGAGCTAGTAATAGAGCTATCGTATCGCCTTAGGTTACGTCCTTTATAGTCTTTAAGTTATCGTCGAAGTAGTATAGTAGGAAGATAAATATATATATACGCTAGCTAAGCTAGGCGAGGATATAACTAGCCCGCCTAAGACGCTATATAGTATCCTTAATATCCTTAGTAATAACTATCTTCTACTAGATAACGATTACGATATCGAGGATATTAATACTAGTACTTAACGATATAGTAGCGATTATAATCTAGATCTAAGAGCCTAGGTACTTATAGTATTCCTAGTATCGCTTATCCTAGTTAAACTAGGCGATAGTACTAATATAGAAAGATACGATAACCTTAACGTCGAGGCGGTTACCTATACTATATTAGTAGTATTACTAGTCCGTTAGAAGATCCTTAGTCTTATAGATAAGCTAGTTCCGAATAACCTCGATAGCGTTAACGACTTACTAGCGACTATCGATAAAGAGTAATACCTTCTAGATCTTCTCTAGCGTTACTTAGTTAGAGGTACTACTACTATTACTAGAGCTATATAGATCCTCCTCTTACTAGACCTAGCTAACTATATTATTAGTAATAAAGTATAGCGGGTTAAAGTTAGCTAGTAATCTATAGGGAATATTCTTAAGGATATACGTAGTATTAGGCCTATCGATACTACTACGGATTACCTTTATCTTATACGTACTATTACCTCGTCTACGGAAGCTAGCCTTCTAAAGAATATACTCCTTAGTCTTAAGCAATAAGGTAGTAGTATAGCTAAGTATAATAGTATAGCGACGATACTTCTTACGGAACTTAGATAGCTAGGCGTACTTCTTACGGAAGCTATCTCCCTACTTCTTTACTAAATAGATCTCGTCGATAATAATTAAACCAATACGCTTAGCGATATATAGCTTCTAGATTAGCTTATTAAAGTCTAGTATAGCGGCTTACTCTAGCCTAAGTATAATTATCTAGTATAGACCCTACTTAATCTTATTATATATATCTAGATCTAGCTTCTTTACCTCTAAGTTAATAAAGTAGGTATTAATAAAGTCTATCTTTAACGTCTTATTAGTACGCTTAATATCTTTAGCTTATTCTTAGCCGAGTCGATTAAGGGGAACGATTTAAATAACTATTATACTAGTTAGTATACTAAAGCTCTAGAATAGAAGACTCTTACCTATACTAGTACGAGTAGCGACGAGGTAGTTATTTAGGCTAAAGATTAGGGCGTAGACGATATTAACTTAATACTCTAATAGCTTTAAGGACTAGGGATCCTATTAGAAAGGGTTAGTATTACCTTTAGCTACGCGACTATATACGTATTTAGTATACACCTTATCTAGATATAATAATCGTAGATACTTAATTAGCCTAGTTATCGTTAGCTCTCGATATATACTAATAGCTTAAGGAAACTAGTAGATATCGTAGAAGAGCTATTAGATAGCCTTTAAGGAGGTCTCTAGCTTTAGAATAGCGCTTATACGCTTATTAAAGTACTACTTAATATTAGTATTAGAGGTATTCGACGATAGTAAGTTAATACTCTTATCGCTAGCGCGGAAGTCTAGCCTCGAGTTAGATACTACTAGCTATAGTAGTAAGGCCTCTACTTCTTAAGCCGCCTTTCTACTAGCCTTAGCCTCGCGCGCTAGTCTAGCGCGCTCCTTCTTACTATCTATTACCGCCTCGAGTACTAGATCTAGACCTATATTTAGCGATAAGGAACGGGTTAAGAAGTAGATTAAGGAGTAGGTTAAGAGGCGGGTTAAGGGTTAGATTAAAGGTTACTAGGTAATACGCTAGAAGGTAGAGAAGGTACCTATAGGTAACTAGAAGTAAATAGAAGTACTTAGAAGTAACTAGCGGTATTTAGAGTAGTTAGAAAGGGGGTTTAGAGGGATAGGCTACTTAGGTAGCGATATAAAGGAAGCGAATTTTAGGCTCGTAAATACTTAGAGGCCTAAGAGATAGTCTAGAATATACGTTTACTATATCGTTTAAGTAGGGGTTATAGGCTCGTTAATAAGTAATAAACGGAGAGAGGTAGATAGGCGTATATAGGCGTATACTATAGAGTAAACTTTATCTATAGATAACTTACTTAAATCTATAAATTCTAACTTAATTTTTAGATATTTAGAATCGCTATATAAATCTCTAGGTCCTATAGTCGCTTTTATAGTAGTACGACGTATAGTTATAGTATTAAAAATTAAAAAGCCGTTTACTAGTAGTATTGTTAGCGTATACTCTATACCTACCCGCCTTAGACGCTCCGCTTAGAAACCTCCACCACCCGCGCTAAACCCAATCTAGTAGCCACCCCACATTGATTAGGATTTGATTGAAAGCTTTCATTGAGGTTTCTATATAGGAGCGTCTAATTTAGGAGGTAGCTTCCACTTTGCATCAGCTCTTTGGATTTTGGCTTCAGTATGTCCAATCCAGTGATAAATGTCCATGATCTCTCGTAGATTTTGGCATTGAAATTCCCTCAGACTCCACTCAGCATTGAATCCCACGGCAAGACAGGTATTGAAATATTCATGTGCTTTGTCGTAAAGTCTGCACCAGTGCTGACCCTTGGCTAAATCACTTCTCGCCGCTCGTTCTTTCAGAGCCTCATATTCCCTGGTAGTGTTCTCCAGCTTGTCTTACAGTCTTGCGATGTTATTCCTGTACACTGCAGGAAGGTTTAAATCGTCAGCATACATCTTAGACATGCCATGGGTGGGCTTCCTGGGGCTTATGTACCATCGACATGATATTCAAAGTCCATACGTGTATCGCCCCTTTGGTGGAGAATGACAGACTCGCGGATGTCTCGCGTGCCTTGTGTCCTCATGATATCGTCTTTGCAAACATCAATCCGGCTCTGGATGGCGGCTCTAGTCTGGAAGTTATCGTAAATAGCGGTGAATAGGTCGAGAACTTCCGGTCCAATGCCAGTCCTTGCATTTCGCCCCTCGGGAATGGGTGGATGTTGCCGAGCTTGCGCTTGGGCTTGAGGTCGCGCTTGAGACATCCTGGGAGAGCGTGCAGAATTTATCGCACGTTTCGTGAAGATACACCGCGGTTTTGCGATTCTATATCAGTTTTGAATTGTAGTAATGTAGGGATTGTCTTGTATAGCAGAAGCTCAATGAATGCCAACCTCTACGTCTACACCTTACCATTTGCGTATGGAGACAAAGCAAGCACTGCCTTAACGCAAAGGAAACAAGATTAAAGACAGCGGGTCTTGGCGTAGACGACCCTCAGTCTGGTGCCCTTGTTAGAATCTTTGAGTGTTCGTGGAAAAGCCGACACAAGACCTAAGCTAGATGTCAAGGCTGAAACTAAGCATCTTGTAATGTAAAGCCTTATGCTTAAGGCTGCCATGGAGAAGCGAAGAATCTCTTCCCAACTCGTAAATCTCTACAGCAATACCTCGTCGAGAATGGAGCTTCACACAATGCCCATCACAGCCCTCCAAACACCTCAAGATAGGGCATCTGCGCATGAGAACCTTGGAGCTCTGTCTTCCGACCCCTGAGCACAGATCTCAACACCCTCTTTCTCGAAAACTATCAACCAGAACCTCCGACTATCATCCTCTCCAGCTGCATGGACGCACTGCGCAAGAGCGAGATACTCCACTAAAGCGGCGAAACCCCTCTCTCCCTCCTCAGCTTCTCCTGCATCTTACGATACTCCCTCGCATTCCTCTCCAAATACTCCCTCACCTCCGCATCCCTCCTCGGCGTCGCACTCCTCGTCCTAGATCGAGAACTCCCCACGTCGGCAAGGCTTCTCTGACTGGGTGGGTCCATGCGGTTTGCATTCTCGTCGACTCCCATGCTCCATTTGCCGGTGGCTGTCCTTGTCGATCGTCTGGGCTGGTGGGATGTTTTAGGCGAGCCGCTGTTACTTCTCTTGCTAATGCCGCCACTCCGAACACTTCGAAGGGATCGTTCAGGAACTTCGTGCCCGGATTCGAGGATTCTTTGATGTACTGCAAGCAGTTCCTGTTCTACAGACCCAATTTCTCGGCTCTCTCGTTGAAGTTGCTTCGTCATGAAAGCCTCGAAGGTCTCGTGGCTGGCGTCGGTGAATGTTACTAGGTGATAAACCTCGAGGTTTCGATACTGGATTTGCTTGTTGTTGAAGTCCTCTCGCAGTGAGTCTAGTTGGCCCTCCAGTTCTAGGTATCTAGCTTGGAGTTGTTCTGCATCCAACGAAGACAGGGGACTCGTGTTGTCTCCAGTGCCGATGTCTGACTCAACCGGTGGATTTTCCTGGCCATCGAAGGAAGCCCCACCACGACGGCGAGCATCTTCCCGCCCTGGTGAGGATCCGTCGAACTCAGCGTCTGATTCAGTGGCATTGCGTTCAACGCGACCAGCTTGCACCAGCAGATCTCGAATGATCGTATCGCACGCCCAATCTCGATCTCTGCTGTGAAGCTCCTTTCTCTTCTCCAAAAGATTTTTCTTCTGCTGCAACTCGATGCTTAACTGCTCCAACTCACTGTCATACTTTTCTCGGCGGACGGCAACTAATCTGTCTGCGAGGCTTGGAACATTGTTCGACGAGTTGATTCGAATTGCTGCATCGGTCCTCCTCCGATTGTGCTTAACGTCAAATTGCTTCCTCTCAATATCTCCAATCTCATTCTGAGTATGGACAATCATGACTTCTTGATCAACAATCGGCTGTAATGTCCGACATGTCTCTTCATCCAGTGCCCAGTCCGCCTCGAAATCCACGGCCAAGCAGCTATTGAAGTATGTGTATGCTTGATCGCAAAACTCCTTCCACTGGCCATCTCTGCCATTCTTGACCGCTACAATGTCGTTTTGAAGCGCTTCAACCTCGGCGGATCCTTGAGCAATCTCGTCGTCTAGCATGGTGATCTGGTCTTTCGCAATTTCGACTCGCTCTGTCGCATCCAAACGTTGCTTGTCCTTTATACGAAGGATGTGGCACTCCATTTTATCGTGCAGTCCTTGGAGTCCCACATCGTCGTTCTTCAGCTCTTTGATGCGGGCTTGCATTCGAGAAATTTCGCAGAAGGCTTGGAAGATTGTTTCGAACAGATCAAGGACTTTTGGTCCGACGATTTCAGGAGGTGGTGCGCTTTTTGGTCTCTCTGCTTGTTTGGGGCTTCGAGCATTTGGCTTCGCCATCGGCCGACGTTCTAGCTGTGATCTTTTCACTACCCTTGACGGCGTCCGAGTTCGACGGTCCGGCGTTGAAGTAGAAGCCCGAGACCCATGGTCCCTTACTGGCCTCTGCATCCGACGCTTTGGCACTGAAGTAGATGGTCGAGGTTCTTGTGGGGAAGTGACTGTGTTGAAAGGCCACCACGCGGAAGCCTGCAGGAAGTTCATCTCATCTTCAACCGAAAACGCAACCACTGCGAAACGTCGTGTGCCATTGCAGCGCAAGGCCGGCGAGCTTTGGAAAACGCGATTCAACAAAGGCGTCCTGCTGGTGACAAGGGCTTGGCTCGAGCTTGTTGTTTTGAAGAATACCGCATCCGGCGGTCTTTGATATTCTTGGAGTTCTTTTTTGGTCCAGTGACTTTTCGTTGTCCCGCCACAGCTGTAAGGAGCTGTGAAGGACGCTTGACTCAAGGCTGCGGGCTACAGGAGAGTCATATATTTCGATGTTAGCGAGGGCAATGATGGGAGGTGGCGTACAATCGGGGATTTTCATCGCATTCGGGCCACTCAGGTCGCTTCAATACTAGCAATAAAGCATACAATACCTCATGATCGAATCCCATCCTCATCTTCCTCCCCGCCCAAGACCTCACCAGGCACCTCAATATCAAGATCCTGCGGCGCCGTCTCCCTCGCCAACTGAGCCCCCTCCCGCTTCCCCCTCTCAACATTAACCGCAAACATCAAAGGTATAGGAAGTCCGATCAAAACCGCAAGGAACCAGAACGCAGGACGGATATCCCCCGTAGCATCCGTGATAGCGCCCACAATAGCCGGACCGAAAACGCTGCTCCCCTTATCTGTGATGGCGTAGAGGGCGTAGAAAGCAGCCTCACTCCCCGGGGGTATGAGCTCGCCGAAAAGACTTCTGCAGTAAGAACTCAGACCTCCTAGCACAAGACCGTAGACTGCGCCGAGGGGATACATTTCCCAGGGTTGTTGGAGGCCGAATGATCCGAGACGTTGGATGGCGGGGATGTAGCCGAGGAGACCGTAGATGGGGATAAGTTCGAAAAGGCAGATGCAAGTCAAGATAGTCTGGGATGGTTTCCACTGCATGGCTCGGGAGACTTTAGACCAGGTGAGGGCTCCCACAATGCCAGAGATGGTAACGATGACGTTGATGAGAGCCAGGGCGGACGAGGGCATGCCGAGGGTGGTTTTGGCGAAGAGGATGGCGGTACCGGAGACTGTGGCTATGGCGTCGCTGATCATGAACCAGGCTGCGAGGAAGAAGATTACGTCTTTGAGACGCCGGGCTCGGAGGATGGTTTTGCCTAGGTTCTTCCAGGAGTAGGTGAGGTAGCCTATCCAGGTGCGGCTTTTGGTGGCAGAGAGGGGAGGGCCTGGGCGGGAGCGCAGGAGGAAGGCTGCTGGGACTGTGAAGGCTAGCCACCAGCCGCCGATTACGAAGAGGACGAGTCGGAGGGAGAAGAGGCTGCTTCCGGTTGATTGGAGGAGGAAGACTGCAAGGATCTGGACGATGACGGCAGCTAGGTAGCCTATACCCACGCCGTAGGATGAGATTTTGGTGGAGAGTTGCATCTCGGCGGAAGGGGCTGATGGAGATGGTGGGTAAGGTGAGGTCTGACCATCGGTAGGGAGAAGTGGAGTCGTGTCCTCGGGTGGTCGGTTGACTGCAGCTGATTGCTCATCATTAAGAGGCTAGAATGACATGTCAGCATGCTACGACACATCATGAAGGAGAAGACTATTAGTGAGGGACGTCAAGACAGTGGCGGGGCTTTAATGTGATAAAGGATGAGTGATAATGAGATTCCTGAGCCTTTCGGATATGCGAACAATTAGACTGACCTCATCATCCGCTGGATCTTGCAACTCATCGATCTCATCTCCTCGTTCTCTCACAGAATGATGCCACCGTACCAGCAGGGGCAAAAAGGAGTTGAGCAAGACGAAGCTGGCTCCGAAACAAACGTTTCCAATCATGGCCCATAAACTGCCGAGTAGATAGACCGAAGGCGTGACTGGCAAGAACAGCATCGTAGCAACAGCTCCCACGATGGCGAATCCGATCATGAGCGACTTCCGGTACTTGCCATGGTCTGCTGCTCCAGACATAGTCACCACGACCAAAGCCTGCAGAAGGACGCTAATGGAGAATGTGTACATGGCGAAGGAGGCCGTGTTGATCTCCAGGCCAAGAACTCGAAAGACGCATTGCGCGCCTTTTCGGTCATGGGGCTTGTCTTCTCCAAATGTGAAGAAATTCGGTATGCCATCTCCAATTCCGTGAGCTTTGCATGATATGGAATGGTCGTTGGCCAGTACTGCAGTCGGACTCGCTCTAGCCAGATCTTCCAGCGTAATAGGAATAAAAGCTCCTAGACCGCAGACAACAAAGACTTCGGCGGCGAAAGAGTAGGTGTAGAAGCCTAGGAGTTCGCGTTTCGAAGTCGGTCTGGTGTCCTCGCCGGGATAAGAGGGCTCTGGGATGTCTCCATCTTCGCCATCAACAGGCCCCATCACGTAGCTGCGGTCCCAGGAACGAGATGAGGAGAAGGACGAGCGCTCGTCATCGGCTTCGCTGCCAGACTGATCGCGGTCGGAGAAATGTCGATGGAGGTAGCTGCGGTTTGATGGCTCGGTGAGGTTGTAGTGAGGTGAGATATTGTCGTGGGGTCTCGTGAGCGGCTGCCCTCGTGGCACCATCCTTGTCTCGGCCGAACCCGCGTTGCGCTCTACGCCGACACGAGACGCAAGGACGACATGTTCGCGACATGAAGATCAGAAAGCATCGCAAGTTGATGGAGAAGATAGAAAATGGAGTGCAAGTGACACTAGAATCTACGTACTCGCTGCGGCGGCGGATATCGCGATAAGGGACGTTGGCGCGTGGACGATTTGATGAGGGTGTGATGGCTACTGTACCTGGTCACTAGCTGCAAATCATGGCATCCGTTGACGAGACCATGCTGTCCACGAGGTCGAACCTCGTGTGCTGCGTCTGGAGCTTGTTTCGCCGCGCCGTGGGCGTTTGTCAGACTGTGATGGTCCATTGCAGTGGCGTTTGGAGATGGCATGCCTTTGAGACGGCAACGAAACACTTGCAAGGCGCTCCCGCAGAAAATCAGTAGTGCAGACAGAAGCAAGCATTGCGACAGCCAGACGTCCACAGGATGCCCCGACCAGGACACATTCAGCATCGTAGCAAGCTGTATGAAGGCATATGATGGAGCAATTTGAAATTTGAATGCTGTCTTAGTCGATGAAGATGTGGTTGAGATGGTCGACATCGAATTGGTGGATCGGCTGTCTGGGCTGCATGCATGCGGAATTGGATGGCAGAGGCGCTGACGTGCAGCACATGCGGCCTCCTGCTGCAGCTCCTCGATCCGTTCGCTCGCCCACGCTGCTGACAGCATCGTCTTTTGGTCTGGGGATTGCATAGGGCTGGCGGTGGTCGACAGTCATCATCCAGCAACAAAGACCACCAGCTGCAAGACATCGGCCTTCTTTCACGGCGATTCGGCTACGCATCCCTTCTCGGTCTAGCACGTGCGCTACGCAAGGTTCGGCCAGTCGCCGGTCGCCGCTCTCCCGTCGGCGGTGGAGCGTGCACTCTCCAGCACGACGACAGCTGCATTCCTCCACTTCGTCACTGCGAGCCCACAACATCTACCACCACCACCACCGATTTCTACCGGCCCGACAACCACCAAGAAACCCACCATATTGACGCGCTCGGTCGCCGCCCTCGAATGCGCATGCGACTGCGACTGCGCCCGAGCCTGTGACATTGCGCGCCGGCACGATCAAACGCCTATTTACCAGCCAGACACCTGCGCACTCACCATATTCGACTCCGGGCTCAACGATTCCCCTCATAGTTCCGTGCACGACGCACCTCTGCCGCCACTGTCCCCTGCATCCCATCGCGAAGGCGCGCATCACTCTGGGCCCGAACAAAGACATGACCTAAACGCGCAAAGGCACTCCCGTCAAGATACAGCACGTCAACAGCCTCCACGACGGGAAAGAGGTGGAAAGCCCGGGCGGTGGAGGCGCAAGGGGGCGTGAAGACGGAGGAATCGCTGGCGTTAAGGGAGGAGAGGCAATGCCCGGCAGGCTGATCATGGACCAGCAAGGAGCCGTAGGGCCGCACGACTTGAAGAAGGACCGCGCACAGGCACAATCAGCAAATTTGCCCCCGAAGCCAGATTTCGCCCAAAAGCAAAGCGCTCCGGCCGTGAGCGCTCCTGAAAACCATATCGTTAATGGGTCACTACCGAATGGGGCGCCTAACCAGGGCCAACATCCACCAACAACAAATGGAGATGTCTCTACAGGGACAGTCGCCGCATCAGACCCCCAATCGCCTCCCCCGCTGGATCATTCATGGCAACAGGGACATTCCAACAAGTCTATGGGAACGCTTATTGAGCGGCTGGCCCAGAAATGTTTTGAAGATCTGAATGGCACCCTCACGAGAATGGCCGACACGCCGGCCGACTCCAGTAATGGTCTGCCGAACGGCGTCCCGACACAAGCTGTCGATACATCTGAGGCAAGTCTGAGCAAGAAGCGCACTTTCATGGAGTTTGCCCAGGGTCAACGAGATCGCTTTATCAAAACATTGGTATTGTCTGACTGGGCTCGAAATAGCGAAGACATGAGCAGACTTATCGATCTCAAAGTCATGTTTGATCATCGCTCAGCAGTCCAGCGGCACGTGATCGACTCCATTGCCCACATCAAACACGACGTGAACAGGATCAAGGTTCCCAACCCAAACATCGACCTCGCAATGGAGCTTCTCGCCACTGGGAAGGCATCGAAGGCTCCGACTCTAGGCTACATACCCGCGAAGAAGCTTAGCGCCAAGGAGACCCTCAGCACGTTACGCAACATGAATGTGTTGCTTGCGACTCGACTGAATCTACACGAAGAAATACCTCCCCATTTCACAGATTTCACCATAGCAAACGGAAAGGCCACATTTCGCGTCCCAGACGAGTTTGAGGTCGACTTGGCTATCGCCGACGAGGATCTGACCAGCCCCTTTTACTTTATCAACATGCGATTCGACTACTCACCTTCGCCCGGCGAGGTACACGAGGCGCTACTGGAGCAATTAGAAATGAGGACGAATGAGCTACTGGCCTCGAAAGGCTTACAAGGATGTTACGACTTCCTGCACAACTTTGTCCTCACCCACAAGATCAACACTCTCCACGACCAAGCGAGGCAAATGGAGCGGGAGAGGTGGTTTGGTTGTGTCAGTATACAGAAGAGTCGGCGGGTGCTCACTGTACAATACTGGCGCGAGGTGCCTGGCAAGAAGAACTGGATCGAGATTGCTGTAAGCACTGGCAAGCAACCCGGACGACGATCGAGACGAGCCCCGACACCAAGACTCTCAATTCGTTGGTTCAGACGAGGAGAGCTAGTTCCGGAGCATGGCATGGAGTTTGACTGGAAGAACTTGAGCTTGGAGCGCATATTACGAGCGTTCATTGCAAAACACGTGCTTTGGATATTGAATGCGACGAGACGTAGACTGCAAAACCTTGCAGGCGTCAATCCGAAGCTGAAGATGGACTTGCAGTCCCCTGTCGACAGCCCGGAAGACTCCAACCTGACACTTTCCTTGCCAATGGTACAGACACCGCTCACGCTTAAGCTGGAAACAGTCACAGGCCGTTTCTCAATATCACCAGCCACGCTCCGGAGCGCTGACATGGAGATGCGGTTGAACAAGCAACCTGACCTCGACCTTGGATTGGCACTCACCGGTCTGATTTGCAACGCCGTGAAGGACCGTGTGGACAGAGCTGCGGAGTTAGTCGGCTGGTCTCTATTCAGAGAGCCGATTCGACAGGAGAGCATCAAGGCGGCCTTGGGAATGGACGTGACATCGTCTCGAGCTTTCGTCCCGAACCGGGCGTGGGCTTCCCAGGGTGCGCAATGGGCCATTTTCCCGACTTTCTCACTGGCAGGCCACAAATGGTGGATTGCACGACTTGAGAACAGACCGAATCCGAACCCATCGCAAAACGCAAATGCCAAAGTCATCACCATGGCACGCGAGATTCCCGTCCACACCATCCTCTCTGCAGATGCGAAACCCGTCATGTCACGCCGCCTGCTCCTTCAAATTGAGGACTTGGCAGTGGCGGAGGTATCATTTGCTGTTCTATCCCAACAGTTGACCTCTGACAAGATTCCGCACCGTGTACAGAAGACTGTGTCGCTAACAGGTGGTGGCCATAGTGCGATTGGATCGATTCCAACCTCAGCGATGCTCATTCAAACGAAGGGTTTGATCAAGACGCAGTATGCTCCAGCCTCGCTTATCGACACCGTTAAGATCACCAACCAAGGATTCATCACGGAGGGTCTCGAGGGCGAGGGCGAAGCGGAAATGGGCCATGAATTGCGTATGACAGTGGAGCCCGGCAAGCTCGACCGTCTCAGTCGCTTCCTCAAACATAAGCCTCAAAATGCGGACATCGCGATGACCGAAAACGGAGGTCTGGCCATGAGACTGCGCACGCCGTTTGGGCAGCCATTCTTTGAACAAGTGAAGGACCTTGTGGAGTCGTGTCAGCGCCTTGACAACTTCCTCAGCGTGATTGTCATGCACCGCATGCAGCCTACTGCGGTCAGCACGACGAAGTTCAGCTTCGTCTACAATCAGGCGCTGGGTCTTCAAGCAACGATGACATTTCGCAAACCCACAGGCAAACTGGAAGCTACACTCAAACTGGAGCCAGGCGCGAGTAATCCACAGCAGCGACTACGAGTGAATCTGGAAAAGCTCCTCAACACCCCCGCAATTGCTAACAACTTTGCGGTGCTAGTCAATGGCTTGCAGTACACACTCCCGGTCATGCAGTTGTTTGAGAAGCTCGAGGCTGCCGACAGCACAGGTCAGGG
Source organism: Zasmidium citrigriseum (assembly GCA_002786025.1). Taxonomy (NCBI): domain Eukaryota; kingdom Fungi; phylum Ascomycota; class Dothideomycetes; order Mycosphaerellales; family Mycosphaerellaceae; genus Zasmidium; species Zasmidium citrigriseum. Next base: position 637,445 of record NHNW01000005.1, on the reverse strand, counting down.
GCTATCGATCGTGATCAGGGACGCCTTCAGGTATCGAATGACCTACAATGCCCCGCTCCCAGAGTGGACCTTCGACGTTCATCTGCGAATTGAAAAGAAGCAGGACGGCAGTATCTTATGCGCTTGGAGGATCGGTCGTGAGAAAGCGCTTCCCCGGGGAGAAATGGCTTCGACTGCGTTTGGACGAGCTTTGCTGGAGTTTACAAAGCACAAAGACGGCGACTGGATGGGACTGGAAGACGGGACGATACTGGCGGGTGCCCATGCTGGCGGGATTGCGCTGGAGGCTGTTGACAAGTTTATGCGTGGGTTCAGGGAAGGGAATGACAATGCGCCGAGGCAGGACTACCAGCAGCAGAAGACTGCAGCTGGTAATGTGCAGAAGCCGGCCGCTCCTAAGGCGAACGGAAACGGGAATGGGAACGCCAACGCAGCTCGCAACAACAGCAACAACCAGTCCAAGGTCAAGAAAGAGGTCATCGAGCTGGATTAGTGGTCGCGTACGCTCCGTGCCCCGGCGCCGCATGCATGTCTTTGGGAGGTTTATGGATTTCTTTTACTGCTTTTTAGCGTCGGCGTTTGGGAAAACGATATTGGGAGGGACAAATGATTAAAACCAGAGAGGCTGGGCTCGACAGCGTCGAGCGGGATGCGGTCTGCTCTCTCGAGGAGGGACGAACGCTTGCTTTTGAGGGTTTGGCCGGGGCATGTAAAACTGATACCACTGCTGCGTGCGATGGGATGGATGTGTGGTTTGAGAGCGAGGGAGTGGGGGAGATAGAGGAAGGGAGGGAAGGATAATGAGTGTTTTGAGTAGAGCTTTATGATACCACTGGAATGGCAAAAGATGTGAAAAATGAGCACATGTTCGCCGTGTTGAACTTGTTCCATGTGATGAGGTGATCGTCTGGGAGAGTTGACAAGGGCTGGCTTTTCCAGCGACCGCGAGGCACAGAGCACCATTCTTCATTTCTCCCTTCATCGATCTCAATTCACCACCTGAATACCCGATCCTATCCGACTCTGTATTTCCCATATCCGACCTTCTAGACTTCCACATTCCACGTTGGCCAACCGCCAGCGGTCCTGACTAGTCGACGCCACTTGGCGTTTCGATACTTTGGACTTCATCCCTTTTCTCTTTCGCCACCAAACTCACCTTTTCGAATAAGAATACCGAGATGTGGAAATTTCACTCGGCTTGATTCAGCGAGTGCATTCCTGATCTTGGTGGGTATGAGATGTCAGTCTGAATCGGGATGAGTGATGGTGGCGTCGGGGAACGGGAAACAGGGGCATTGCGCGATACGACACGTGGCGGGCGAGGCTGCGGGGTGGAAATTTTGCTGGTGGTGGTGGGAAGGGGATGTGTAGGTTTCATAGTGGCTTATTTGCCGTATACCATCGATGAAGCTAGAGGCTGCCACTGCGGATGTGGCTCCGGCGCTTGGTCTTGACGACGTGATGGTTTCCCACGTGGGAAGGATCCTTGAATGCGGGCGGCTGTGGAAATTTGAATCTTTCTGGAAAGAGGTCGTTGGGTCTTCGTTGAGGGCTGGATTGGGAAGGACGGGGGAGATGGCGCTAGAAACGAGTTGAAGGCTTGGGCTTGAAGAGTGGGTGTGTGCTGGATGCTGGGTATGTGATGATGAAGGCGGTGAGCATGGGTGTTATTGACGGGTGGGTTGGGGGTTTTGAGTGTATGCGTGGGTGTTCTGGTTGCCATGGGTCGAGAAAGCGACGACATGGAGTCTTGGGGATGGTGTACAGAGACTGAGTGGGTGATGTCAATGGGTCCTGTTGAGGTCATTCGAGATGGAGGAATTGTTCCTGCGGCTGACATACCGACGGATCTCAAGGCCTGCCTAGTTGCAACTTCGACAAGGGTATCTCCAAACACGAACAATCCCATTCAGCCGTTCGGCGAGCCCTTGTTCTCAGCTTCCTCTTCGCCCTTGCCATCCGCTTTCTCCTTGCGTCTCTGACCGACGTCCCAGTTGTATACCCGAGCTGTAGCGACTTCCATTGTCTGAGAATCCATGTCAGTACCTGGCACCTACATGGACAGATGTGTGTGCGGTGACGTACCGTGATCTGCTCCCGCAGGAAGTCGAGATCTTCTTCGCAGTTGGCCAGACTTGACTTGGCGACTTCTAATTTCGAGTCGAGCAGGGCTTCGGCTTCTTGGAGAGGGTAGGAGAGCATGACGTTGGCCTAGATCGTCCATCAAATGGTGGTCTTTGGTCATCGTGGGGTGGTTGTGACTTACGCCGAGCCAGAGGTAGACTTCTGATGTCTCGTGGATGTTGGCTTTGGCGTAGAGGGTGTCATTCAGTTCGAAGGATGCTTCGAGAGGTTCTGCGTCCTCCTGGACATGGAGTCAGTGACGGTGGCGAGATAGTCGGTTTCGTGGCCTTGGCTCACCTTCCGCGACTTGAGAAACCGCACAGTATCCAAGGTCTTCTGAATGTCTGGGATCTTGTCCTTCAGACCTGCCACTCGCCGCTGGTTGTTCGCTTCCATGAATTGATACTTGCTGCCAAGATTTCATCAGCACATCTTCCCCTTCCACTCACTGCTTCAGTGACTTACGAGATCATCTCCTGAAAGCTCTTGAGCGTGCCCTCGACATCATCCCTCGTCGAGACATAATCCTCCACTCGCTCGACAAAAGGCGCATACGGGATGCCTCTCGGATTCGATCCAGTACCGGCGGCAAGATCTTTGCTGTTGTTGCTATTCATCAACCATCCTGTCCATCTTTTCCTGAAACACCAACAGGCGGGCTCTATTCTTGCTTACCCAGCCTTCTCGACCGCGGCGGCCATGACACTTCTATTATCAGCCGTGCGTTCGATGGAGTGTTATGTCATCGAATGCAGTAGCGAAGATTTCGATACCACGTGATGTCGTCTCGATGCTGAAGTTCGAGTGGGGGCGAAGAAAGAGAGTTTGCATAAAAATTGACTTTCTCGCACCGCCACAGCTCAGTACCTACCTATGCTGCTCCGAATCGCCCTCGCTTGACCCCTGTGCCCCTGTCGCACCCAATTTAGACTCTGGCGGGCCGGCCGAGTCGCTGATTGGATTTGCAAGTCTCTTTCGACGACACTTCGTGCAGTCAGCAAGACCTTCACCATCACGTCGCTATGTACCCAAGTCACTTTTATCCATCCAGAACATGGCCTCTCGCATTCTTTCATCAAGAATTGCATTTGGAATGAAAATGGAGAGAAAGAAATTACAGGAGTCCCTACCCCTCTGCAGCGCCGTTGCGACCGTTTCGTGTTCCCGATCCTAGCGTCGAAGCCTGCGTTCGGACTTCTCTGAGGGGGCCCGCGTCGAGATCACTTTTCTTGACGCGTCGAACACGATGCGGATACGCAGACACGAATCAGTCGCTTTTCTTTCGAAGCGATGGATCTGGCGGCTAAATTCTCCGGGATTGGATTCGGAATCGCGATGCATCATTTTCGTGATGATGCTTTGAAATCTTTCGCTGCGGTGATGACGGCGGGAAAGAGCATTGTACGGTTCCGTCTGCAGCGGAGTCCGTGGCGGGACCATACTCTGAATTCCTTCTCGCTGCTGCTGAGATGCAACACGGCGAGAAGAAAGTGGATGAGGTCAGCGTCGGAATGGACGAGTTTGCTGGATGTGAAGATCACGTGACGAGACGTGCATGAATTACGACTGCATCTTGGAATCAAAGGATACCGGACGAACAAACGCACACATGGAGATCCGACATGGCTCCCTCGTGGTGGATGATGGAATTCTTTTCGATGCTGCAATGGGACGTCATGATCGACCTGTCATGTCCAGTGGCCTGGGTATTGGGTTTGCTTGCCAGCACATCCGAATCCTTGTCCGTTGCTTGGAGGATGGGAGGTGAGAATGTGGATCGACGTAGGTGTTGGTCTTTCCTTCCATCTGGTTGCTGACCGCACTGTGGTATTATGAAATAGACATCTTCGATCATGATGGAATCGATTCCGATGTCGAGGAGGCGTGCAGTTCAACATGCATCGCCGCGTCAGCTTGTTATTGCTCGTCGCCGTTAGCGGGGCGGGAGAGAAGAGGTGTGTAGCAGGTTTGGAGGAGACTGCATTCCAAGTTTCTGTAAGGCATCACAAAGCACGAGGCTGGCATTGGCTCCGGCGCATGAGATTGAGTTTGCTCTCTCTGCGCAACACAAGTTGCCAAGGCATTGATTGTATGTGTGGCAGGTTATATGAGCAATTCTTACGAGCGGGATGTATGCTTTCATGATCGATCGAACAGCATTGCGAGCATACGATATACGAGCTTCGTATCCGCAACAGCAGACACCCTGTGCGGGCGTTGAAGGATCTCGTCACACTTGGATATGACATGGATCGCCTGGGCAAGAGACTTTGATATGTCAATGCTTTTTCACGGAAGTCATCCATTCGACATGGCCACCTCACGGACTTCGTCATCATGCCACGCTTCTTCGACTTGCGAAGATCCAGCAAGGGAGGACTGAGGATCGACTGAGGATGACACTGGAGGAGCGCATGGTCGAGATCTCTAGACAAGATGAGTCCCTGAGTCCTGGAGATAATCAGGCGCTTTCTCCAGAAATCTCAGCAAATCGGAGTAGCCAGCGATGGACCAAGCACCACAGTCGATGATTCTTTGAAGGAGAAAGACAAACTTCTAAATGCTTCAGCAAAATATTCGATCGACCCTTCAACGACCTGCTGTTGCATCATTCCCGCTCCTCGCGCTCAAAAATACCAATCTGTCAATAAAAAGCAAAAAAGAAACGGTACATATCGTTGCCGACCACCGGAGTCGAACCAGTATTTCTCTCGTACGACGGGGTTTACAATGTCTTAGCATCCACCCTGACGCTGTCTTAGCAGCTCTCGCCGTTTGAGCGTCTTACCATTGGACTAGATCAGCCGATGGAGCAAGATTTCTACTCCTCTCTAAGCGTCGGAAGTGTGAAAGACCCACAAGGGAGGAAGACCGTCGTTCAGATTTCGGCGACGAACGAGGGATTCACATCTTGAAGCTGGGAGACTCACATGATCCTGTCAAAATCCCAAGGCGCTGTGCAAAGCAAGAACAAAAAGAATTTGCTGACCGCAGGAGTCGAACCTGCATTTCCTGAGACTGTCACTGGGGGGCTTCGCCGAGAACATTGGGTGGAGGAGCCGTTGCTGGGAGGAGCCTTTGCTGGGAGACATTGCTGGAAGACCTTGTCGGAAGATAAGTATGTTGGAGGCTGTGCTCGGTTGAAGTCTTTGCTGGGGTCGAGTCTTTGCTCGGAAGTGCACAGTCTCAGGCGCCTTACCATTAAGCCAGGTCAGCCGAAAGCACAAACTTTGAAACTGTTGATAAAGCTCTACACTTGGAGTCTTAGGGACCTTTGTGATAGTCGGTGCGGTCTTCCTGAGTGCATCTTCCACATATCACTGCCCTCGATGTTGGGAGCGATCTTGCAGCCAGTACGGATGTCCCCTTTGCACGCGGCTTTCACATGTCGGAGCGCTTTTCAGATACCTTAGGTTTGGCATCATGGTCACGATTTGCTCCAATATGAACCACGAACTCGGGCAAAGTGCGCCTACATTCACAGGCATGGGTGAAAGCTGATGTCAACCGCTAGCGCAAGCCGCTCCTTCCGAACGTGGAGTAGTGAAACACGGCTCTTGCTCTATGATTGGTCCAAGTCAACTTCACCTTTCACATGGCTGTGGTACGATCTTGATGTGCAAGGGATGTATAACGATAAATCATATTTGCAATGCTTGCTGTCTTCCCGTGGACGTGGATGGTTTCACGGCCAGCTTGAGCGGCTTCGAAGGCGCTCTTGCCTTCGGAGTTGCAAACGGCATCATGACGTGCCAAGCCAACTGCCTTCCTGCTTCAGCACTTTTGATTTTCGACACCTACATCCAGCACAACCCATTGTCTATCAGAAGCGAGTTCCAATGGCTCAGCTAGATGGCTGGCCATCCAAAGGCTTTCACCTGTGTGTGAAGCGCCTTTGGCAGGAACCCACACGAGAAGGATTCAACCTCGCCGTTCGCAGACTACACAACGTCTGCCCACTCCTGCCGAAGAGCGGATCAGAACAAGACCAAACATCGCAGTATGATCGCTTTTACTTACAACAATTGCTCCTGCTGACAGCGCATAGTCGAAGATACTTTACACCCGAGCGAATGCTAGCCATGGATCAGGACGCAGCAAAGATCTTGACCGAGTACGAGAAGACTCCACTTCTGCACCAGCCCCAGGCCTCGATATCTGGACAAGAGAAGGCAGCAACACCGGCGCCGAAGAGCGCAATGCTCCCCCACTCGACACCGCAGCTAAACACGGCTGAGTCCACATCGACCGCATCACGAGCAGACAGTACAGGCTGCAGCCGGACCACAGAAGACCAACCAGCGGCCGAAGCGCGACCACCTACCCTCAACGCAGGACCAAGCCAGCCTTCCTCAAGAACCGATTCGATCTCAAGCACACACACGCTGTTCAAGCAGCCAGACACACCTTCATCAGGCTGGAAGCGTAGCGCTCCAGAGGGGGAAGAAGACACAGACTCATCATCGCATGCATACAAGCGACGCAAGCCAGCCCAGCTTCTTGATGGCAAGCATGCGAGGACTTTCACTGTGGCATTGCCTCCCAAAGCACCTTTGTTGAGGAAGATCTGTAGTCACAACCTATCAGGCGACGGCCCATGGACAGACGAAAATCGAAACATTGCATGCAACCATCAAGATCGATGCGCTGCAGAGTTTCGCATCTGCAAGGCCTTCTATAACGGCATGAAGACGGAGGACAAGGCGGCTTGCAGCGAGGGACAGGAGGGAGTTTCTCACTGGGACGAAGCATCCCAAGCGCAGGTCATACATGTGCGCCCGACTTGTGGCTTCATGATGCCGAGGAAATTGAAGAAGAATCGCTCGTGCATAACGAGCTGTGAGTGGGCTCATCCCGAGAACGGCAGTACGGAGGAATGGGAAGTGAGGATGGACAAGGCTTCGGAAGTCCGCAAATAGAAGGGGTCACAAGAAGAGCGAGCGCAGTGTGGTCAGACATCTCAGCGGAAAGGGGTACATCCTAGCGAAGGCTGAAAGGCAGATAGTGCAGCGAAGACTCTACAACAATCCAACGTGCGAAGGCACTATCCAACACAACATGGATCACCTCAAATGCAGCCGTCTGGTTTTTCCTGTGCCCGTCAAGAGTCTCATTTGGTACACCATCATCACATGCCGTGGAACTGAAACGGTGCCAATGGCACCGATTGTGTTCCATGGGCAGATTGACATGAACCTCCGGCAGTCGCTCGGTGAATTCGCAGTAGTCGGAGGAGGTTTGCCCCTTGAATCCCACAGAAACGGTAATCAGAGAGTGTGGTAGGTCGAGCTCCAGTGCTGATGAACAACATGAGCGACTTGGTCTCTCCACAAAGGTTTGCCATACAAAGCACTCGATCAACTGTTTAGACGCACAGAAGATATTTCTCTCAAGGAGATGACACATTCAACAGTATCTCTTTCATCTTCGAGAAGGAGATCGCAGGTGCACGTTCTATGATCAGCTTGTGTGAGACAGAGTGCACTGTTTTGATGGGTGATGATTCTCTTTGAAATCCATCTGCTTGGGACTACTATGGCCACCGCTTCTTCAGAGTCTGGCGCTTGTAAGTCTTCTTCTCCGACTCATAGACCGCATGGAGCCGCGACTTCTCTTGCCAAACCTCTCCGCTCGCATGCCCCGAGTGAGCCATGATGCATCCATTGCCCCTGCACGACTCGCCTTGGTTCTCCTTCTATTGTGTCCCATAGAGACAAGTTGGGCGCACATGAATCACCCATCCGACCTGTGTGTCGAAGTGATACGCTCCCAGCGGGCCGTGCGGACACGCGGAATCCCTATTGTGGCCTTTGACCCCAATCCAGAACTTCTTGCAGGTGTGGACTGTCCCGGGTGGGCACAAGTTGCACTTTGGCCAAGGACTAGAGGATAGAGTGGGAGGATTCGTTGTCGTGTCCATCCAAGGTCCGCCGTTGGTGATGTTGAACGGGCAAATCGAGCTCACCATTGCCGGAGTGAGGGAGTATTGTACGCGCTGGAACAATGGCGCAGTTGGGCGCAGCGGTGTTGCCGGAGTGATGGTAGATGACGGGCCTTGAGCCGGCAATGTTGTCGCAGGGAGGACGACGGTGTTGGCGAGAGGTCGCTGCCGATGTGGTGCTACGATCGTGGCCGTGGTCGACTTTACCGTTGGCGATGGGATGTTGCCCATGCCTTGGCTCTGGGTGGCTGAGTCCGTCGATTTTATCGACGTCTTTGCCTTGATCTTGCGTTGGACTTTGGCATAGTTGATGGCTTTCTCCTTCCACTCGTCTGCCGCAAACCGCCGCGCCATCTGCAATCTCCTCATGTGGTGCTCCTCGTCCCACGCACAGTTCGTCTCGACAATCTCCAGGCGTTGCTTGGAGGTACGCTTCAGGGTCGCCATCAGCTTGTCGAATCCACCAGGAGCTGGCAGGAGCAGAGATGTTGGCGCACGAGCTCCCGAGGCCTTGTTTGCCAGAGCATGCTCGATGATAGAAGTCGACGAATGGTCTCCAAGCAATGTGCGGACGTAGCTGAGGTGTTCGTCGTCGATCTGTAGCAGATTTCCGAGGTAACATGCGAGATCGCCGTCAGGAGTATCGTCCTTGTACTTGTGGATATTCGTGATTGTACTTGTGGCGAAATGAAGTTGAATGTGATGCACTGTGACACTGCTCCCGCCTTCGTCTCCCATTTCGCACTTGTCACACGGCAATGCCTTATCCTTCTTGAACGCTTCGGTGTTCTCGACGGCTCCATCAAGTCTCCGTCTCTTCATCAAGCGTCCAGTGCCTCAGACGGACACAGATCCTCGGAGATAGCAATTCAATGCAGCCGCTGAGAGGAAGCTTTTAGCCCCCAAATCACTGCATACTCCAAGGATATGCACTTCAACTCAACCAGACTGTCCTGATAATGATTCTCGAAGCCCCTTCAAAACGAAGGTCCGACAAATCATGAATCTCATTCCCTGAAACCGATCTCGATCTTCAAGCCCTTGTCCATTGACTGCGTGCCTCAGACGAAGGCAAAGTCGCTGAGATCTATCGATTGAGATGCTTCTCGTGCTGTCTTGGACTCCATTTGCTCCTGCTGTTCTCTCAAAGGCCTAGTACTTCCATTGTCTGACCGCTGCGATCTCCGCTGTTCGCCGCTTGTCTGAGGTGCTTGAACGATTGCTGGCCTCTCGAAAGATTGATGGGTCGGTGGGATAGCGGTGTCGTAGCTGTGTTCCGACTCCGTGGCTCAGGTGTGTCGATGCGAGGTTCTGGCTGGCTGCTGGTGTCGACGTATTGATGCAGAGGCTGTTGGGCCGGATAGAACATCTCTGGATGCATGGGGCGTGGCTGCGCGAGCGGCACTAGCGGTGTGCGCAGGTAGTCCTCCACAATGTGGTATGTAGTAGACTGCATCCTGAACAGCTCCTCTTGAACCAGCGAGTCCCATCTATACTACATGCTGTTCATGGGAGTATTGCGGTGGCGCCGTCGCCGCCATGTAGAAGAACGTCGCGGCAATCTTCGATGCTGCCGTTTGCAGGCCAGCGTGTACTGGGCATCTGACGAGGTGTTGCAGCCAGGCGGAAAGCATGGTGGTGATCCGAGGATCGGGCGGTATCAGCGGGTCCATGATTGTGGTCATGCAGTCGTGTCGTGGTTGTCGACGTGGTGCTCGAGAAAGCTCCAGCTCAGAAAAGAAAGGGTGAAGCGGAGGATGGCTTGGCGTCATGTGAATGCCAAGAAATGTTACTTTCTCATATGGAAGGTGCTTGTGAGGCAGCAAAAGAGAGCAAGACTTCAAGAGGCAATCATCTCGAGGAATGCACGGCTATTCACAGTGGTCAGTCTGGTGATGAATGGCAGGGAGAGGGAGCGAACAGAGGAGATGCGGTACCCAACAGCGAAGCCCGGAGGTGTGCTCCTCGACGTTGGAAGAGGCAGACGGCAGCAACACAGCAGGGCTTCTGAGGATGCCAGGCATCCCCAGAAATGTCAACCGCGACCGGTGCTCTGATAAGTCGCTCAATGGCACGGAGTACCACTGACTGAAGGAGATCGATAAAAGAGAGGAAGAAATTTGAAGTAGATCAACTGCTTTGATTCGTCTAGCTACAAATTGCAGGAGCCACCAGCAACAAGTATCGCCTCAACGCAAAGTCCATCTCGATCCGCAGCGACTGTCGATAGTAGTAAAAAAATGTCGAAGAATGAATGAGGTTCTGTAGATCCAAAGGTTTCAAATAAGCACAAAAGTGTTGGTATCCAAAGAAGAAGCAACGCCATGCCATCGCCAAATTCCAGTTCTATCGTGCGCCTTTCAAGCTATGCATCAGACATGTATCAAAAGATCGTAGGTGGTAAGGGATTTGAGGTCGTGTCCCAAGTCGTAGGTAGACTGCCGGCCAAAGCTGAATCCAGAGAAGGGTCAGGACCTCTCTATCCGCCGTCCTTGTGGAATGCGCTCGTCGTCAAGAGCTGCCTCAGCCCAAGGCGACTTTGACGGGAGTGCATCCAAAGGGAGTCGAAGCGAATGAAGGGCAAGAGCGTGAGTGGCGAAACACTTCACGCCCTCCAGTCCAGACCTTTTCGAATGAGTTTTCCGAGCTCAGCCGCGAACGGTTCTTTCATCATAGAGAAGTGGTGGCCGCCCATGACGCCGAATTCCATTGTGTTGCCGCAGAGTTGGTCCCAGCCGTTCGACTTGAAGTCGGTTCGGTGGTTGAGCAACCAGGTCATTGGGGCCGGGTCCTCATCTTCACCGGGAGGGGGTCTTGGGTCTCCTGGGTTGCCAGCGACGCCATCGGTACACCAGATAGCGTACGTGGGCATAGGACCGATGGTTGGCTTTGGGTCGTAGTCAGAGAGCGATCGGATGGCAGCGGAGAAGTGAGGAAGGAGCCACTTTGGAGTCTTGGTTGGGTCGCCGGTTCCGAGAAGACCAATCTCGTTGAAGAAGATGTGGAGACGGGCAGGGAGAGGAGCGAGGTCGACCGGGCAAGGAGAGTCGAGGAGGAGCAGCTTCTCGACCTTCTCGCCAGCAGCAAGGAGCGCCTGCGAGACGGCGTAGGCAATCACACCACCTGCGGACCAGCCACCGAGAATGTAAGGTCCCTTCGGTTGACGGCGCTTGATCTCGGCGAGGTAGATGAGGGACGAAACCTCAATGCCGCAAGTCCACTGCTCTGGGTCCTTCATGAAAGGGCAATTGAGGCCGTAAGCCGCAACATCAGGGCCGAGGTTTGGGATCGAGACGTAGGAGGTAGCCGAGCCGGATCCATCGGGCAGGAAGAAGATCTTCTTGGTAGCGACCTTCGCGTTGCCCTGGAGCAGGACGCTGGTAGCGGCGGGGTACTTGGAGATGTCGGTCTTGTTGATGGCGGCCAACCTAGCGGAAACCTCGTTCAGGTCAGTCTTTGTCGAAGACTTGGAAAGAGCGGCTGGCTTTGGCTTTGGTGCGGCGGCCTTGGCCTTGGAGGGGCGCATACCGAGAGCGTTCTCAATGTCCTTGATGGTTGGGTTGGTCGAGAGGAAGGTGCTGGGGAGGTCGATGCCAGTCTTCTCACGAAGCTCGCCGAGGATGGTGAGGGACATGAGGGAGTCCATTCCAAGCTCGGCAAGGTCTGCATCGTCGGTCACTTCACCAATGTCGACACCCATCTCTTGGGCAACGACGTGTCGTGCAAGAGAGACTTCGCCAACATCAGCCAAGGTCTCACGGGTGGGCGAGTCGAGCTCAGGCTTGCCGGCATCGCTTGGAGCGATGGAAGGAGCGCTGGAAGCCGGAGTAGAGATCATCTCGAGGGGCGTTGGGACGTCAGTTGGTGGGATGCTGTCATCGTCCGAGTCGTCTTCGGTCTCGGTGGAGGCAGCAACGGAGCCGTTGTCGAACTGGGCGAAGTACTTCTTCATCTCGCCAACGGTTGGGTAGTCGGTGAAGAGAGAAGAGCTGATCTCCATGTCAAGTTCCTCACGGAAGATGGCAGAGATGGTCAAGGACAGTAGCGAGTCTACACCGAGGTTCTCGAAGTGAGCATCGTCAACCAACTCAGACACATCGACCTCAGTCTCCTTGGCCAAGATCTTCATGACCTTGTCAGTGAGACCGCCAGCAGCCTTCTTGGGAGCGGACACCTTGCGCTGCTTGGGCGCCTTGGTGGCAGTGACTGGAGTGGCAGCGACAGGCTTGGGTGCAGGAGCTACCTTGATTGGAGCTGGTGCGGGAGCACGAGCTGGAGTAGCACGGACAGCCGATGGAGCAGCAACCGGAGCTGGCATTGGGGCGGCCTGGACAGCGGAGCCCTTGTTGGGTGGGAGGAAAGTGTTGAGGACACGGCGTGGGATCTGCTGGAACTTGATGCCCTCGCAGACAGCCACGATCTCATCACCCTGCATGATGTAGACATCTCCCTTAGAGATGTTGTTTGGCTGTGGCAGCATGCGGACGTAGTTGCGGAGCTGCATGCCGGCAGTCAAAGGCTTGGAGAACTTCATAGCGCCCCAGCCGTGGGACACGTAGACATTCTGCTCAGAGTCGAGGAGATCCGAGGCGTTGACGATGAAGCCAGAGATGTGGCAAGAGCCGTCAATGTGGTATGGTGGGCAGTAGAAGTCTCCGTCATCTGGCTTGGTGGGGAAGTCGAGAGTAGCGGAAGCCTCAGTGTTGGCACCGTCAAGAACAACCTCAGCCATGGCACGGTACTTGCTGTCGTAGTTGACAAGAGCCTTGAACAGCTTGTAGGCCATGCCACGCTGGACCTTGTGAGCACCGCCAGTCATCGTCTTGGCGGTGAGCATGTCCATCTGGGCCTTGACCATGAAGTTGTAGCGGGCCCATTCCTCGGTCCAGGCGGCCTTGTCCTCGAAGCGGACAATGCAGTGAGCGTGGTCCTGGATCTTCTTGCCATCGGGCTGGACACTGCGGAACTGGAGCTTGACGATGCCCTGGTCGAGGTCGGCGTTGGCCTCGAGCTCGATGTGCTGGCCCTGAGGTGGCTGTGGGATCTGAGCAATCAAAGGCTTGGGCACCTCCATGTTGCAGACGTTGATGCCAGGAGCCTCAGTGCCTGGGCGCATCTCCTTGTAGATGTAGTCACCAACAGTCAAAGCCATATCAGCGTAGAGCGAAGATGGGCAAAGAGCAGCGTTGTTGACCATGTGGCCGCAGACAACTGGGTAGAGCTTGCTGTCGGCCAAGCTGGAGCGAACGACAACGCGAGCCTGGTTGCCGCTGAACTCCTCGCTGACGACCTTCTGGCAAGAGGTGGAGAGACGCTTGGCTGGGATCTCGACGGCTGGAGCGGCAGTGCCGACCTCCTTCTCGATGATGACCTCCTTGGTCTTTGGTGCCTCGCCCTTGGTGAGGGTCCAGTTGTTGTGGTAGTCGAGCCAGTACTTCTTGTTGTCGAACGAGTACGTTGGGAGCTCGAGGAGCTCCTGAGCATCATTGAACTCGCGGTGGTACTCGTCGAAGTTGATGGCAACACCGGCAATGAAGAGCTGGCAGATGCTGTTGGCAATCGTCTTCCAGGCATCTTCGCCACGGCGGAGAGATGGGGCAGTGACGGTAGCGCCGATGGAAGCCTTGACCATGCCAGAGCAGACTGGGTGGGCACCGACCTCGAGCCAGGCGGTCTTCTCGTCGAAGATCTTCTCCTTCTGGCCGCTGGTGAGGGCAGTCCAGAAGTTGACGGTCTCGCGAGCGTGGCGGGCGAGGTACTCTGGGCTGATGATGCCAGCGTCACGGATGATCTCACCCTCAAGAGGAGAGAGGACTGGGACGGCTGGCTTGTTGAAGGTGACCGACGAGGCGATCTTCTTGAACTGGTCAAGGATCGGGTCAACCTGAGCAGAGTGGAAAGCGAAAGGCACGTTGAGCTTGGTGGCCTTGAATCCACGCTGGGTCAAGATCTCGTTGGCGGCACCAACAACATCACCGCTGCCGCAGAGGACAGTCTCCTCAGGGCCGTTGATGCAGGCAATCTCGGTCATCTTGCTGCCGAGAGTGCTGCGGATAGCCTCAGCACTGCCCTTGACAGCCAGCATACCGTGAGTGTGTGGGGTGCAGTCACGGACGAGGAGCTCAGCACGGCGACCAACAAGGAGAACCATGTCGGAGGCTGAGATAACACCAGCAACGTGGAGAGCAGCATACTCACCCAAGCTGTGGCCGATGACCGCAGTTGGGGTGATGCCCCAAGAAGCCCACATGTTGGCGAGGGCAACTTGAATACAGGCCATGCCGAGCTGGACCTTGACGGGCGACAGAGTCTGGACATCAGTGCCGTCAAGGAGCTCGAGGAAAGATGGCAGGCCCTGGAGGCGGGCGAGCTGGTCGAGACGGTTGATGTCGTCACGGAAGCTCTTCAGGTCCTGGTAGAGCTTTTGGCCGAGGCCGGTGTACTGAGAGCCCTGGCCAGTGAAGCAGAAAGCAGTCTTGGTGGAGACCATTGGGACTGGGCTGTACGACTCCTTGACCTGAGCCTGGAGGGCGTCGTTGACCTTGCTGATGTCGGAGAGAGGGAAGGCAACACGGTAGTTGTGCTGGATGCGACGAGCAGTCAAGGTGTAGGAGAGTGAAGGCAGAGTGGTGCTGCCGTTCTCCTTGACGTAGTTCTGGAGGTTGGCAATGTTGCGCTTCAGCGAGGCGATGGAGCGGGCAGTGACGGTGACTGGGAGAGTGCCACGTGGGTCGACGCCCTTTGGTGCCTCACGGACTGGGCCATCCTCGAGCAGGAGAGCGGTGTTACCACCGGCGGCCGAGAAGTTGTTGAGGAAGACCTTGCGGGGAGCAGCGGTCTTGCGTGGCCAGTCAACCTCCTTCAGGGAGATGTTGACCTTGCGGTCCTTCAAGTCAGCTGGGAAAGACTTGTTCATCTCGCCCTTGACACCGACGTTGGCGGGGATCTTGTTGTGCTTCATCATCATCAAGACCTTGGCGAGGGAGTTGATACCAGAGGCAGCCTCGGCGTGGCCAACGTTGGCCTTGATGGCACCGAGGTACACTGGCTGGTCGTCGCGGCGCTGGCGGTGGCGAGGAGCGAAGACGTTGGTGACGGATGTCATCTCAATGCCGTCACCAGCCTGAGTACCAGTTCCGTGCATCTCAACGTAGCTGATCTCGTGAGCATCGACACCAGCGTTGGCCAAAACCTGCTTGTAGAGGAACTCCTGGGCACCAGCGTGGGGGTGGGTGATGGAGACGGCCTCAGCAGAGTGGTTGGTAGCAGCACCGAGAATGCAGCCAAGGATGTTGTCCTTGTCAGCAATAGCATCCTCGTAACGCTTGAGGATGACGGAACCGCAAGCATCACCACGGCAGTAACCATCAGCGGCGTTGTCGTAGGTCTTGCAAGAACCGGTCTTGGACAAGAACTGACCCTTGGACAGACCAGAGAAAATGTCTGGGTTGGTCAGGACGTTGAGACCACCAGCAATGGCAGTGTCGCAGTCACCAGCCCACAGAGAAGTGCAAGCAAGCTGGATGGCGGCGAGCGAGGAAGAGCAAGCAGTGTCGATCGAGTACGATGGGCCGGAGAACTTGAAGTAGTAGTTGATGCGGCCAGGAGCGAAGGCACGCACACCACCAGTGATGAAGTAAGTGTCGACGTTCTCAGCGGCGTTGATCTCACGCCAGTCGTCGGAGGTCTGACCGTAGAATGTACCGATACGGTGGAGCTGGGTGGAGGGAGTGCGGTTTGGCACGTATCCAGACATCTCGAGGGCCTCGTAGGCGGTGACGAGAGCAAGACGGCCCATAGGGTCAGTCTGAGCAGCCTCACGAGGAGACATGTTGAAGAAACGTGGGTCGAAAAGACCTGGCTCATCGATGAAGCAGCCGAAAGGAGTGTGCGACTTGTTCTTGCCCTTGCCAGATGGGTCGCAGTGAGCATCAGCGTCGAAACGGTCAGATGGGATTCTGCGGTGGACATCGAGACCCTTCATGAGCAGGTCCCAGAGAGCCTCGTGGTTGGCAGCGTTGGGGTAGCGACCAGCCATACCGACGATGGCGACCTTGTCGTTCTGAGTGCGGCCGTTGTACTCGTTCTGGGCGGTGAAGACGGAGTGGTCGACGACAGAGACGTTGTTCTGGCCACCGGCCTTCAGGGCAGACACAAGGCTGTTGGCGACGTTGCTGACGCCCATGGCGTAGATCTTGGCGCCGAACTTGCTGGCGACCATCTGGGAAACGACCTCCTCAAGCAGGTAGTCCCAGCGAACTGGGTGCTGGAGCATCTCGCCGAGAGCAAGCTTCGCAAGCTCGTAGGAGTTCTCAGCGACCATTGGCTTGCCAGTGGCAGCAGAGTGAACCAGAGAAGCTGGAAGGTGCTTCCTGAGCTCACGGCCAACCTCACCAGCCAGGATCTTCTCGTAGTCGGCCTGGCCGAAGAGGTGCTCGGCGTGGTATGGGCCGTACACTGGGATTGGAACACGGTTGTTCGCAGAGAGAGGTCCCTCCTTGAAGAAGCGCTCCATGGTGGTTGGTGGGCCGGAGACAGTGATGGCCATGGTGGACACAGCGCTGACATAGGCCTGGTTGGATTGTGGGATGCCCTTCTCTTTGTGGAACGCAGCCAAAGCCTTCTTTGCTGCTTGCTCACCGGTACCGGTGACAATGGTGGACCATGGAGCGTTCTCCTGGCCGGGCTGGGCGAGGACAGCGCGGACGCTGTCAACAGCGGCACCCGAGCGGAAGGCAACACGGACGAATTCGACACCGAGAGTGACAAGCTCCTCCACGGTCTTGGCGGAGACAACGGCGGAGGCGGCGAGGAGACCAGTGCAGAGACCAAGCACACGAGTGTTGGTGGCAGCTGGGAGCTCGGCCGGGTGCTCAGAGAAGTATCCAATGTAGTGGCCAATCTGAGCCACAGTCACAAAGGCAGATTCCAACATTGGCACCTTGACACCCTTCTGGTAGTAGGCCTCGATCAAGTTGCTCAAAGTCAGGAAAGCTGGCATAGCATTTCGCTGGCTCTTTGGGAGCTCGCGGATTTCCTCCCGGATAGCAAGAGCAACACGCTCGACGAAGTTGGAGACAAGAGCATTGTCCTTGCGGAGAACGATTCGGTGGAGGAGAGGATATTGCTCGGCGGTCTGGTCGCCGAACAGGAGAACGTTAGACATGTTGGCGGATAATCTTGCTGGGTTCGTGGGGTTGATTCTTCGTTCGATTCGTAATTAGAAGATGTCTTTCGTTGGAACGATCGTTTCGAGGGCTGTCGATTATTCGATTAAGAAGTTCGTAGAAGCAGACAATCGTGGTGGCTAGTCACGATGAATGCAATCGGGTTGGAGAAATCGATAGCGAGTGGGTTGGATTAAGAGAAATCGGGGTCCTCGTCGAAATGGCGAGTATTCTATTGGACTCGAAGATAGAAAGAAAAAAAGAGTTGGTCCGGCAGGTGGCTAGTCTGCTGAAGCAACAAGAGGATAGATGAGGGGAGGGAGAGTACGTACTAGGAGCGTGGAAGGCGGCATTATGTATCAAGCAGAGAGCGTTCCATTGATAGACCAGGGGTCTGGCGCACGCTTGATCGCTCGATGCTTCAGGGTAGGCGTCCGGCGGCGGATCTGCAGCGGGAGCAGTCAGTGCTCTTTGGGAGCATACCCATGGCTGCCAAAACGAGCATGTTGACGTTCATCTAGAAACAGGCGCTAGCGTCACCGCCGGCCGGCGCAATCGCATGGGAGGAACTCGATCCCGGGCGCGAGGGTAAGCAGACGGTGTGGCTATTGATAGGGTTGGGGGGTTGGCGACGGGTAGCGCAGTGTTTCTGGCAGCGATGAGATGAAGTCACGAAGTTCGGCTCTCCATGACGCCCGTGCTGTACCAACGGCCTCGCCAAAGTGCCTGCATCGGGAGGGCAGGGCGTCCCGAATAGGAAGCTTGAGGTGAATGGCCTCCCGCAAGCCGAAGCCGGGGGCGAAGGCTATCTGCGTGCTGGCGGAGCACAGTCCTCAGCCTGCTCCTGGGCGTGCAAGGGAAAAAAGGTGCTTTGGTGCTCTTCTGCGTGCTGCGTGCCTTTGCGGCATCCAGCGCCAGCTTTTCGAAACACTACCGCGCACCACGCCCCGGCGCGCCATCCGGGCTGCTGCTTATCCGGCGCCGCCACACACGTGCGGCAGCAGAATCGCCTTGCCGGTACGGTACGCTGGCCCTCGCTGGCTAGCCTCTCACTCATCCATCTGATTCCAGTTGGTCGTGGAGTGCAATGCTTGTCGCTGTTGGGAGCCACATTGGACATCGTCTGCGGCTGGCCTGTGAACGCACCCCGTCGATATCCCTCACCATGTCTGCTGCGGCCAGTGCTATCTTTCTCCGTAAGGCATCCTCCTCGCCTGCATGCGCTGCGCTTCGCTGCTTCCTCAAGTTCCACCACCTCCGTTCTCCCTGGCCTCGAGATTCCAGATCCAACACGGCGGGCCCAGCGTGGCGCTTAGATAGCGATTGCCATGTGAAATCGCCCTGGACTAACCTTGCTGGTCTTTTTGCTCTCTGCGTGCGATGTTTGAGGAAATTGACCATGCGGGCGGATCCGCCTGATCGCTCGGCTAGCACCTATTTCTGGTGAAAGGGACACCCCCTGTCTGGAGACTCACCCCCCGCGATGTGATAATTTTGCACCTGTGGCTCATGGCCAGCCTTACGGCTTTTTGTGCACACATTCAGTGCAGCTTATTCGCAGATCACGCAGTGCACAGCCAGTCTATGCATATCCGGCGGTGTGCCATTATCGCTCTCGTCAGCGTGCCTGAATGCGTGCCATGCTTGCTTGCATCACCCCGCCTACAGACAACCATGTCGCTATCCCTCACTCCTCCACCGCCATCCACTATCGCCCCGCTACTGCCGTGCGACTGCTACTACATTATTCGCGTGCTCGAGTCGCACTGCCACATGCAAAAGCGCACGACAAGCTTCTCGTGCGCTATCGCGGCAGAGTCAGCGCATCATCGAAGTCGCCGTCTTCTAGATTCTGTGCAACTGCCTGCGGCGGCGCGCTACGGCCAGTGCTCATTTCACCAACGCTCTCCTCCAAAGCATAACCCCTCGACCGCAAGCCCTATCCGTGGCGTTGCGACTGCGATTGTGACGGGCCAAGGAGACTGCTCAATCTAGTCCCTTTCTGTGGGGACCTCGGGCCATCGCCCAACGCAGACGCTGAAGATCACTTTTGCTGCGTTTCATTTTCTACCGCGCGAGAAACATGTCGCGACAGAAAATGCAGCTAGAAGATTGTTCATAAAATTCGCTGAACGGGGCCGACCTCGAGCCGGATCTCGTGAGACATCGTTTCCCACCTCTTCCCAGCAGCATCGGCCAAAGTGGGTGGGATTGGGATGTTTGGCGACACGAGATGAGCCAGCCCAGCAGCAAACGGTCCGAGTAAACCCCCTAACTCGCCGCCTGAACAAGCAGCCTAGAAGTCCGAATTCACGCGAAGGCGCCTTCTGAAAGGCTTCTTATCGAGCCTGCCGTGCGCCATTTCCGGGGCGTTGCAACAGTCTGGCCTGTTTCATCCCTCTACATGTGGGCCGTTGGCCAGCGTCTTACCCGGACGGGCATATGAACAAGAGCAGTAGGCAGAAAACGTCGCTAGGTAAATGCGTTGAAACACATTTCCAAACGGCCACTACTGCCTATACTCGCGGACATTTATCAGCCTTCGACTATCAAGTTTATCGGAGCCCACGAAACTAGCGACAGTTGAGCGGGTTTCTCATGTCGCAATGAACCGACCATGGCTTTTGGTTGGGCAGAGCGGTCGAATTTCATCTCTTGTGTGCGCTCTTTTCGACTTTGCGGCTTGCATTTTCCATCTTCGCCATCGTCGGATGACTGATGATATGGAGGTCCAGATTCTACCACCGCTCTGCATGATCTCTTCCGAGAACATGCACCTTCGGCAGGGCTGCTCACTGTGCGCATGCCGTTGACCTTGGCTGGATGGCACCATGCATGGAAAATTCCCGACATGAATGTGCACATGCTCCCGGAGGTGCCGTTGGATCGAAGCCATTTGGTGAGTGCGTCCGATGTTGTGCAACTCGAGGACTATCGCCATGGCTGACAGCCGCCGACGATAGTGGGTATATCATCCAACACGTGGGGATTGGCATGTCAAAGACCCGTCTGACTCTCAACCCGGCCTTCGTGCCGGTGCCGAAGTCGTCTCGACCACACTCCACCAACGCATCAACTTGACACATGAAAATCGCGACACCCATGCCATGTCGTCCAAGAGCTGACTCGCCCGCCAAGCTGCGTCGTGGATGCCCTGCGCTTCTCGTCTACGCCGCCGCTGTGGGGTTCGGGAGTATTCTTGGACGCTCTTGCAAGACGAATCTCGTGAAACAATAAAGTCCTCGTTCGCTGTTGCACGACAACAACACCTTGCATGCCCCATCTCCAAAGTGGATCCGCCAGCCTCCTCGCTCGACTCGAACAATGTTGGCCTCAACGATTGAGAATGCAAGGAAGTCGCCAGCAAGCGAAGGGACTTGCGCCTTGCTCCTGCTCAAGCGAACCTCGCGCGAGCACACTGCTGTGTCAGCTTGAAGCAAACATGGCAACGTTGGTCGCATGTTACTCGCTTGCGAATGGCAAATCCTTCTCGTTTATCAACTGCGACAGTTGGGCTCCAAAGCTACACTCACACAGCTTCGCCATGAAGACAACTCACCGTTGCTATAACAAGCTCGAGGCTTGGACGACAGTATGACATACGACAGACTCTGAACTCTATCCTACCATTGGACATTGCTCTGCAAGGTGCCGGCACAGCATTTTCGACTTCAGCTGCGGACTGGCCCCCAAATCCCCAGAAATATCCCCAACCTCACTTCCTTCCTCTCCAGACATAGTAGCAACACTCTCACCACCTTTCACCGCTACTGCAATGAATCAATCACTCGCATCTTCTTCCAGCCTCGACCAACCTCTCGGATCTAGCAGCCGACTCATGAAGCTAGGCCGGGAGCTTGTGGAAGGCATATCCTGGGTGCGACAGGTTGTCCGCACCTGATAGCGTCCTAGAAGTTCGGCGTCGATGCAGCGGCAACCTTGAGTTCGGCTGGCCAAGCGAAACGTTGATGGAGACGAGCTTGTCGATTAGGCAGGCGGTCGAGATGTTGGCCTCAGGACACGACAACATGACCCAGCATGGTGGTGATGCTGAACATGGAGCTCCCAGCTTGCCGGATTGGATTGACTTCAACAAGCTATGGAAGCTCTCGAATCTAGATGGACCTCATCCTGGACTTCCAATCGACGCTTCGGCCAGGATGTCATCATCCCGATTCTTGCAAAAGCTTGTTGGTCAGATTGATTATCCCCGAGTTGTGCAATGCAACTCTCTCCATTCGCATATGGCCAGAACATCTTGGTACAGCGGTGGGCCTACGACGACGCCATTGTGAGACGGCTTGACCATTACCAAGCGCACTATTGACTACCGTGCCATGAGTTCGGCGGCCACGCCACGACCAAAGAACAACACATGAAGTGGACAGCAGAGTTTGGAGCTTGTCAAGTCTAGGATACTGCCATGGCCGGGTCCCGTCGACATCGGCCCCAGACTCGGCCCCAGATTTTCACTACTGTCGGCAGCCTTCTGCCGTGGACGATCATCGTTGCCACGAGAGGATTGACATGTGAATGGTGAGTAGCGTGGCGGGACGACGCCAGTCAGTGCTCTCATCGCTGGCTTCGTCACGATCCAGACAACGTTCACAATTCTCCTTCTTGATCAGGTTTGCACATGCCAGCTGAGTACTCGCACAGCTCGGGAGTTTGTCCTCATTCAGCAGTGGCCAGTGCCACCGAATGAACAGGAGCGGCGCTCGACGAGCAGATGCTGGCAATGGTAAGTCAGTCTTCCAAGTATCTTCTTCTTCAAGTCGGACATAACGGCCCTTTTCCGTTTTCTAGACAAGAGCCCTATGTCCTATTTCTCGCCATTCTCGGCCGCTGTCCAGGTCTTCTTGCCCGCTGATCATGGTTCTTCGATGGAGCACTACCGCCGATGTAGGAACTGCCGAGACGGCGACGTTTCATCTGCCATTGAGAAAGGGCCAGAACAAGGCGGCCTCCTGCTTGGCGAACTGCCAGCTCAGGCATTGCGCAACCTCGACGCCTTACCTTTCCCCCTTCATGCCTGGACACATCACCACTGCATCGACAACGTGTTGGAAATTCGCCGTCCTACCCGCTCACCTGGGCGCCGCCAGAACCGGCTCGGCACGTTCGAACTGTACAACAACAAATCCCCCGACTGGGTGTCCATGGTGATGGCGTCCCTGTATGCAGCCTGCGTGCTTGCTCTGCCTTGCCTTGCCTTGCCTTGCCTTGCCTTGCCTGAGGCGTCCAGGCATGAACGCAGCGGTTTCCTCGTCTCGCACGGCAGACTGCTTGCCGAGTCCGAGGCGCTGGGTTTTGACAGTTTCGTACCCTTTGCTGTTACTCATAAGAAATTCAATTCATGTTTTGGAAACATCAAGAAAGACCATGGCTGGGTCAGACTCCGATCAACAGCCGCGGGAAGCGCGCTTGCTCTGCTCCCAACAGCCTCGTAAATCGAGCGCTTTGATATGAGAATATCTTGCACAGCCTCACGATCATTAAGGCATTTAATCCAAGCTCCCTTCATTGCGCAAGTACCACTCCGTATCGCCAGATCCAAAATGACGACAACAAGCAAGGAATCAAGCAACCTGGCCGCAAGAGCCAAATCACCGTTCTGCTCCGTATGACCGTCCGACAAGCTTTTTCATCACATCCAAGGATATTCCCCTTTCACGCAACACGTCTGAGATCTCCCCACAAGATCCTAGCGCACACCCATCCGCATGAAGTTGGACATTACTTCTTTGGGAAAGAGGCGTCAGGAGGCCTGGTCTTGATGAGGCAAACTCAATCGACGAAGTGTTACAGATCATCTTCGAAACCAGGCTATGTCGGCTGGGAAGCCGAACGCTAGGTTTGGGCTCCTGCTGGGGAGGTTGGGCTTGGAGGAGTTTGTTACGACTTCATGTGTCTCAGGACTCGTGAATTGGTATACGAGGTCGGGAGGACAGGGCTGTGATGCTGCAGCGCAGAGATGGAAGAAAGGGGCAATCGCTGGTTGTTCGTGAATTGCACCGCCTTACGATCCTGAGATTCTATTCACAGCAAAGGCGCACACGAGCATGTACGCCATACGGCCTATGTCGCCATCAATCTGACGACCGCATGCCTGGTCAGCGCAACCTATGCTCAGGAGACAAGGTACCCCTGACTGGACACTTCATTGCGACTCCTTACGCAAGAACAACAACAATACCAGATCTCCTTTGCGACTGTATGCACAGTAACGTGCTAGCTTCTAAGAAACAAGAAAGAATTCTCCTTGAGACATAGAATGGTGAACAACGCATACATTTGCTCACCTTACTCCGCGGAGGAGTTCTCTTTGCCAACCACAGAGGACGTGCAATCGTTTGGAACGTTGCGAGGTATGCTCGTCGGACGTGCTTTGAACGATTGAACAACAAATCAAGCATCGCAATGTCCCTTCCATCGATCTTTCCATTCATCCATTCGTTCCTCCTTCGTTCAATCGATACAACAACTTGCACACGCACACGACATCCTCACCCTACGTCTCAACAACACCTGCCCTAACCACCCGCGAGCATTCAGCAACCAAAACACATCTCCATTGATGAGAAATACGTACCCTACCTGCAAGTCATCCTCTCCTACCCACCTAAGCCAGACACAGCTACCTCCACAAATGTTGCCAGCAAATCCTTCCCGTGCTGACGATTGCGTTCCAAAGACGCTGCACCTAATTTCAAGGATCATGCCTATAAGGCACAGCTTGGTCTGTCAGACGGGAAGGAATGCTTCGGAATGAAAGTCTAAAAGTTGGGCTGTCTCTTCAGTGATGCATTGCATAGGAAGGACTTTCGGGACCGACAATGACGGTGAGGTATGAGGCCAAGAGTGGATTTGGGATGCAGACCGCAGGATGAATCGATCGATGTAACGTGGGAAAGCACCGCCTCTTCCTCTTGCTCGTATACATTGACTAAACCAGAACAAATTGAGTATCTGAGCCCCAACAATCCTCAAGGACCGATGACCAGAACGAGTATCTCCTCCGTCAAACACAAACGTGACAAGAAGCGAAGAAACGAAACGAAATTGTCAAGTCTCAACTACGACTCGTGAAACTTCCGTCTCACTCGAATCAGTCACGGAATTACCACGGCCGTCAAACGCTGCGATGGAGCCCAACTGTGAGGCAATGACAGGACGGGGACGCGAGATGCAAAACAAAGGGTCTTTCGTGCCGCCGTGCCGTGTCAACCAGATCGTGCTACTGTAGCGCCGTTACACTCACCACATGAGAGTGGATGATGAGGCTTCCGCGTGGCCGGACAATTAATCGCTCTGCTATATCGCATTAGCTTCGACCCTTTCATTGATAAATCTTGAGGCTTAAGTTATACTACCGATATATCGAAGGCAGAGCCAGCCTCCTTCTAACAATTGTCAATCTCAAAGCCCAATCCCATGACTTGTTGCTACTTTCCACAAACGAAAGTACGAGATCAGTCCGAGAGGTAGGAATCTCGCGGCTAGGCGGTGAACAGGATGCCCTCTGCCATGCGGTTTCATGTAGGCGAAGGCGTCAAAGTTTCCCTGTGCAGTTGGATTGATGTATAACGAAAGTAATTTTTCTCTTGTGCATGGAAAGGGCTTGGAAGCTAGTAAAGTAAGGGAAATATTTCGTTGATGGCGCTTTGCGAGGAGTAGCGAGATAGTGTGAGATTCGTAGGGCTGAGAGGGATTTAATATGAAAGACATTGGATTACTGGGCGTTTTGCTCTTTTCTGATTCTTGTGATGTAAAGTGTTGTTTGTGTTGAATGTTGGTGGCTGCGAAGAAGTGCCTGGACTCACCGCTTGGATCGAAAGGAACGAATTTGCCGATGTGCATTCGAAGCAACCAAGAATTGTTGTATGCAAAAGGCCTCGCATGTACTGGCGAAGGAGCCATGGATAACAAAAAGTGTCGCTGTCGCAACCTTGCATCGATGAGCCCGCTAGGAGAGTCATTCAGGGAGCGGATCCTTAGGCATACCGCTTCTTTCGATCAACGAGAAGAGATAATGCAACGCAAAGAAAATGCATCACAGTTGAAGCGGTCAGCCGGTATGATTGTCTGGGTCCCAGAGAATCTCGCGCATGCTACTGTGCTCGAGCAAGAAGAGTGAGGTGCAGTCTGGCGGTCCGACAAGGACTTGCAGTGGGGAGCAGGGGACTCGCCTGCGTGTCATCGATCCTGTTCGCGGTGTGTGCAACGGCACGGGTAGCCGGAATATTCTTCTCCATTGCAGCAGCATACACATCCAAACCCTTGAACGAGCAAGATATCCAGCAACATACCTCTGCGCATAGATCTGCAGTCAATCATCAAGCTGCAAGTTGCTGTTGCGAAGATCACACCAATGGTATGGACTTTCTTCGCCCAAAACATGCTTTTGCACGCAAGCGAACCTGATAGCGACCTGAGGCCAACATTTTGAGGCTGGCTGAAAAAGAAAGGATGGAGATCCATCGGAGAATTGCTGGAGAATCTTGGTAGGGGCAGGTTCCCAAACGCCACTGACTGAAACTGGCTGTTCTGCGTGTCCGGAAAAGGATAATCCAAGACGTGTATCCACTGCCAGCCCGCCACATCATCACTGCATTTCACCTTTCGCTCGCTGAATGACGACTTGGCGGCGTCTGAGTATGGGACTTCAGGATTTTCGTTGAGCGTTTGCTGCAAAGGGCTTGCACGGCGATAGAGGTCTTTTCGATCGCCTACGGTTATGTCGGCTACTCAGCTTGCGTATTCGCTGCTGCACGGTAGGCATCAACGGTGAAAGCTCGCAAGTCCGTGGGCCAATGTCCCATGGGTGAAGATGACGGCCAGCATCCGGGCTGAATGCAATGTCGGAAGGGTTGATGCGATGAGATGGATATCCTGCGAAGCGAGCGCTGCTTGCAAATCAACCGTCATGCCATGATAGTCCCATCACAGTCATTGCTCGCGTGTGTTGAAGCAAGCGAGATAGGAAAGGCCTCCCAGGACCTCATACCGCTGATCTAGCCCTATAGCAAGGCTGAGCGTCCTGACAGCTGAATGATCGACGACAGCGAACTTCAGCGCTTTCATCAATCCTCCACCACGTTCTGCGTATATTGATGAGCAAACAGCCACACCGGTCTGCAAGATGTACAGTGTTTACGGGGTCATACCCTGCACATTGGCACATACCGGATTGCCTATTGCGAAGGCGCTGACGGCGATCATGCTTTCGTTTGGGATGGGACGACTTCTCCACGTCCTCGCTTCAGCATTGTAAGTCTCGGACATTTCAATCGAAAGAGGAAGGATGCCCTCGCTTTGCAGGGGGAGAATGCCAGCACAAAAGCTGCCCTGCATGGAGGCGGTCTTGGCTGGCTTCTTGTTATCTGATCAGGGGAGAAAGAGTGGGCTTTGGCGAGAAGTCGAATGCGAGAGCCCAGCATTCAGCTTCAGCTTCAGCTCTCAGCTCAGGCAGCCAGCAGCACGGCATCACGGCACCGCCGATGCCCAGCGCGGTGGATGCACCACGCAAACACATGGGCATACTGGTGAGAGGGTACGCAAGACGTGTGGATGCTCCCCAAGACAGCGGTGCCCTTCCACGTGAGGAGGAGCCGTGCGAGGCGCTGGGTGCGACGTGGAAGGATTCGCAACGCTGTAGCACGCCCTCACCCAGCGTCCTTCAGGCTTCTCGTGCCTCGTGCGGCCGAGAGGCGCGGACTTCCATCGCTGCTGGGCGCCGTGTGACGAGTTCGCGGTTTTCTAGCGCTAGGAGCAATCTGTGTGCAACGCTCCAGGCGCGAGGATTGGCAATTCTGACAGCGGCTCCTTGCAGCCACTGGATCTGCCGAGTGCGCAGTCGGGCGGCGAGGGCGCATACGAGCGCTTTGAGGGCATTGCGGTATTATTCGTGCAGTGGGTGAGGTCGACGAGAGATGCGTTGAGCCCACCGCCGGCCCGCTGTGGGGGTTGGCGGGCGGGACAGCGGCTAGCCGATGAGACGTGTTTTCTTGCACTGCTCATATTCGTTTTCGTCGACTTCACCACGGCGGCGGCACCGACACGAATTGTAGCAGCGCTGCCTGCAGGCCAAGCGCATCAGATGCCGATTTCGCTTTTCGTCGCAACGCTGAGGACGACCATCAATGCCGGCGCTATTGGCACGATACGAGATGGAGCTGCTTCGCCTGGAGACCCCGCCAATTCTCGTCGAGAGGAGCGCAGCAGAAATGCAGGACAGTACGAGATGACGTCTGGCTGGTCGTCCCTCCGCGCATGGCAGAGCTGAGTTCTCGGATCATTCGCCCGTGCGGCCACTGACCGTCCAGCAAAAGGTCGTGGGTTGGGCGCCGTCTGTTGCTTATCCTGCTCAATTCTCCGTAGTCTATTGATCGGCGCTGCCCTACAGAGTCGCTTGCGAGCCTGTCTATCCTGCCCTTTGGAATCTGCCTGTGGCACACCGCAGCACTCGCCTCTCCGCCTCCAAATGGTCCAAGATCTCCCCTATCTCTGGCCGCGACAGGCTGTGGTTCGGTGGCTTGCAGCGTATCTCGCCCATCCAAGATACCGCACCGCCAACGACAGGCGCTCCCGCTGCTGGGCGCCAACCGAGTGCCTCATCCTGGCAGTTCTTCAGATGCCCAGCTCGAGCGTGGCAGGTGTCCGTACCACACCGTACCTCACGAATGGCTCGCAAGCTTATCCCGTTCCTTGGATACCGATGACCGCCGGCACGCGCTACACCCGAAGCCATCTCTGCCATTACCAAATGGCAGGACCGCCATTTCCCTCCAGAATGGAACTCGGCATCCTTTGCGCGCTCCGGTGAAGTTACCTCGTTTTCACCACGCGGCGGTACCGTATAGATAGCAAGGTTTGATCGGATCGGAAGCGCAGCGGACGGACGACCATGATGTCGTGCCAACACACGTTCCTTATCTAGTGCTCCCGCAACACCGGACTCCTTCAGAAGAAGTGTAAGCTGGATGCGCGAGCCCGTCTAGGCGGCTCCACGATCCATCCAACACCAACGCCGCCTTTCACGTGCAAGTCAGCATGTCGGACGAGTATGCGGCTCTTTTCCATGCGCGAGAAAGCCCGGCGGAAGAGACGAAGAATGGTGTACCAGAGACCGACGGGCCGGCTTCAGCAATGTAATCCGCGCGCGGTTTGGCTCTGCATTTGCATATGCAAGTGGCTTCGATAGCTTCATCCATCCGGCGCTCTTCACCTCTGCTGGTCTATTGGTGTGGCCGTGCAAAAGTGGCCGTGCAAAAGTGGCCGTGCAATCGACATATCCGGCTCCTCTGCCATTCTCCGGACTCTCTTTGCTCTATCCGTTCTGTTTCAAATAGCAGGGGCGGAAATTTGCATGGAGTGCCGATTGAAGGCCTACTATAAGGCCCTATGGTGATGTCGAACATACCTCCAAAATGGACTTCTTTGTCCAATACTTCTCGCGGTGACATCGACGAACTCTCGAGATCGACTGCGTCATCTGGAAAGTGTCGCATTCTGGATTGGGACACCACAAGGACCCCACATCTTCGACCTGCATACTCTTACATGGCATTGTGGCGGCTTCCCTTGCTTGCCGTTCGGCGGACGGGATTGAGCAGTACAGTACACTCAGCACCTACTTTTCGTCTAATACAGCTCTTGCCATTCGACGCTCGACTGTATCTCTGCAGCGGGCCGCAACCCTATCGCGGGAGATACGCTGGCACGATTACGAACCCGGAAGGATGGAGCCTCCTTTGCCAATCGACCTTGTACCTACGAGTGTTGACGCCATTGACGGCCGGGAGGACCTGAGGCTAGGCAGTAAGCGTGCGTATGGGCGACGGACATGCTCTTGCCAACGCAGGAACTCTCAACGACGCGAATGAGATGCTGGGCGTCAGAGGGCCAGACGACAAGAAGTGAAGTCGCTCGCTGACATGGCCTTGGCGAACCCCATCATCGCGCAGAGCCGAACAGGTCCAATGCTGCATGTCTCAGGCGCTCCCCTCCTGGGTGTATCTCAGTATCTCCCAAAGGGACACAACCGTCAGACCACCGCATCTGATAGATGTAACTGCCCCATTGGGACGAGGGGTCATAGTGATGAAGAAACAGGTAAGAGGACATGAAGAGATTAATGAAGCGAGGTACTGATCGGCGGCGCGTCAATATTTCTTAAACATGCTTTGTCGCAACGCCGCCCCCAAACGCAGATCGGCAGGGCTCCAACGCATCGGTTTCGTAAAATTCTGCCCGATCCGACTCGCGACACGACGATATTCCAAAACGGCCAACGGTGATGAGAAAACACTGGCGGTCTCACGAGCAATTGCCAAAGTCCGCTGATGTTGCATCGTTCGGACGAAGATGATCCGACCAGCCGTATGGAATGATGACAGGAATCTTGGTATGGAGAAGATCCCAGCAGCGCAGCAGCAGCACGGTGGTGATGCGCAGCAAGGAAGCAGAGTGTCGCCAAATGGCGATGACGAGAAGACGAAAAGTGGCTTCCATGCTTGTGCGCTACTGCAGCGACCCCGGCATGCAGCAGGCTAATAATATTATCCGCAACCGTTGCCAGATCGGCACGCAACGTTGTCTGCCTTGCCAACAGCTCTTGTGTGTGTGCGGGAGCAAGGCAGGAAACGGGGAACGCTCTTATCGAACGAAACAATTCGCAGCATCCTGAGTTCACCGTCTGCAAGGCGCATGGCTGGCTGATGCGGGAGGCGAGGCGTCTGTTCAGATGACTGATGATGTGATTCCCTCCGACGCACCTGTTTAGATGGCGAACAGGGAGGTTTCCCTGCCCGGCGGACGCAGATAAGGCTGGATAGAGCAGGTAAGTCATGGCTGACGTGGGAGTTGTACCTCGAATTGACCCAAGGTACGACCAACGTCGTGATGAGATGATGATGATGATGATGTCGAGAAGGATGGAAGCGATTGCGGGCTGGGCTGCTGGAATAGTGCAGGTGGTGGCCAAGCCTGTTGCAAACGAGAGGTGGTAGAACTATCCACTGCCTATACGCGATCGGCACCGACGTTTCACACACCTCGTTGCGTGCTGACTGGCAGCTTGCCCAGCCCAGCGTTGGCCTCCCACGAAGGAGCAACAGGGTGCTGCGGCGCCACGGCCGAATTAGCAGCATGGAGAATCGAGCTCAGGAATCAGGATGTTGCGATACGGCGACGATGGAGTAAACGCTGGGGTTGAAAATAATTCCAGGCAGGCTGTCGTCAGAGTCGTCGCAGGGCACGAGCGGCGACCGTATCGAGGAGGGACGGCGGCACATGCATCCGTGATTTGGCTGCCGTCGGATCCAGCAGGACGTCTCCCACGAGAAATAATGTGCTCGTCGTCGAGTGTGAGGTGCGTTTGAGCGGCTGGCTGTGAAACCTGGTGCGGGTGCGCTGGCGCATCGAGTGGAGGGCGCTCGCGTGCTGGGCCCATGTCCATCCGTGTCGCTCTTGCCTGTGCACTGCGACTTCCCCATGCGGGCAGCATCAGTGCTGGACGGGCGCATCCCTGTCGTCGCGGGCGGACGGCGAGAGTTTCGCTAGGGCGCCAAGCTCAGCGCCGAGCGGCAGCAGGGGTGGGCCCCGGGGCAGCGTGGTGGGCGCATTAGCATTTCTGTGGTGCATGTCTGGTGCATTAGCGGGCGCTCGCAAATCTGCGGCTGGGCTAAAAGTGGACGAGGGGGGCTTGCCTGCGTGCGTGCTGGCCTTGCGGGCGTGGCTGCAGCGCCCAGGTTTAGCTGGCCGCTGCGAATCAAGCCTCCTGCGGTCAGGGGAGGGCCTGCGCGCGGGCGTGCCGCTGGATATCTCGCGACTGGCAGAAAAGCTCCGACCAGCAGACACGATGACTGCTCCACTGCCCTGCACTCGCTGCCAGTGCTGAGGCCGTAGCTTTCGCTAGCACCCAGCACATAATCAACATATCATTGACCACAGCCCAGCCCTGAGCGAGCGAGACGCGCTGCCGTCAGACGTGCATTGATGTATAAGTCATGGAATAGACCGATCGTCGCCGCCCATATCCCATACTAACACCCATCTCCCTGCCCGCCCTGCTGCTGGTAATCTTTCTGGCCATTCTCTACCCTCATCGTCACCTACCTGGCCACATACCACACCCATTCTGCTTTGGCTTCTGCTTCTGCTTCGCAATTCTGGTTTTCGGTTTCCCGGCTCGCTACCGCACACCGCACGACGAGGCTCCAGCCTGCCTGGCCACGCCTTCCCTGCCCTGGTCGCCCACCGCCTGGCCTCCATCCATTCATTCCCACTGCCGCTTATCCTGCGTCGTGTATTTGGATGCCGCTTCTCCTCCTCATCCCCGAGTATCGGTAGCCGCTCCAGATTATTTCTCCGAGACGACCAGATTCAAACCATTCCACTCGCTGCCAACACTCCACCGCAACCATGGTCTTCTGTACCTACTGCGGCCAGTCCTTCACTCGGGACGAACACCTCGAGCGACATATCCTGACCCGTGTGTTTATCCAGATCATCGTTGTTGTTCTCGACGATCGCTAACAACGATGCAGACACCAATGTCAAGCCCTTCAAATGTTTCACCTGCCATATGTCCTTCGCCAGGAGGTTCGTCAACGAGAGCATCGATCAATTCATCGATTGTTCATACTAATCGATCGATAGGGACCTCCTCCAACGACACTACACCGTCCACGGCCGCGACCAGAACCAGCAAGAGATCCCCGCAGCCAATGGCATGATCCCCAAATCCGCCGGCCGAACACCCATCGCCTGCAGCAACTGCGCAAAGACGAAGACCAAGTGTGACAAGAAGTTCCCTTGCTCACGATGCGCGGGAAGGAACCTGAAGTGTACGCTGCGGCCGACACGAAGAGCGTCGAAGAATGCCAGTAGAGTGGGGATACCTCCAGAGGGCGCAGTCGCCATGCCTCCCGGTGTGCAACAGCCTGGATACCAGCAACCGAACGGAGTCGTCGAGAACGGCGTCCAGCAGCCCAACAACAGCAGTCCGCAGCAACAGCCGCCCGTCATTAAGCCAGCCAGTCCCAAGAACAACATGAACACGATCCCAGAAGAGAAATCGTCAGCACCACCCGTCGTAGACGGCCCACCCTCCCAGTTCGTCGACCAGCAGCCCACCAGCGGGCCAACACCCCCCAACAACAACTTCTCTCCACCCATGCCGCACGGCTTCGTCAACAACACGCCTCTTTCCGGATACAACGAATTCAGCAATTTGAGCAAGGACAGCTCGGAAGCCGGCTCCAGTCCGGACTTCATGCTTGACTGGAGCCAGATGCAGATGCCCATCGGCTACGACGGCATGGTGCAGCCGCACATGTTGATGAATACGACCGATATGCGTTTCGACCCAAACTTACCTCTTGCTCCTCACGGCGACGGGATGCTGGCCATCATGCCGGATGTTGCTAATGGTATGGCACCGCTCATCACGCCTTTGGAGACGCCTAAGATGGAGCGGGCTTTCTCAGACTTGGAGTTGGGAAGCTCGGCGGCAGCGTTCCATCCGCATCGTCACCAGTCGATGCATTCGATGGCATCCGTACACACGCCTCCAACGGATCAGAACGGCGAGATGCCAGCGATCATTGCATCGCAGGATGCCTGGTCGGTATTCCGATGTACGCCAATCATGCCTTCGACATCGTGTCCCAAGACAGCGAGGTTGAATCTTGAACGTCTTGAGGAGACGCTACGGAACCACGAGGGCTGGAGCACCTGGAGTCCACAGTGGCATGAGGACGACCTGGCCGGAGGCGACCACTTGACCGTCATGCAACTGCACGAGAGCACTAGGGACAAGCTGCTGGCGATCACTCAGAGCTTCCTGCACAAGGCCTTAGAGATTCACAGAGAGGGCAACACTCACCATACGCCTGGATCGGGACACCACAGTCCCAATTCTTATGGATCCAACTTCGTCCTCTTGCCACCCGCGCGCGTGCTGGAGTTCTTCCTGCGATCGTACGCCAACTGCTTCGAGCGCTACTACCCCCTGACATCAAGGGGCATCCTGGACGCCAACGAGCTGATGCACTGCTACAACGACAGGGCAGCAAGCCTG
This sequence comes from Zasmidium citrigriseum, assembly GCA_002786025.1. Lineage (NCBI taxonomy): Eukaryota > Fungi > Ascomycota > Dothideomycetes > Mycosphaerellales > Mycosphaerellaceae > Zasmidium > Zasmidium citrigriseum. The sequence continues at coordinate 604,126 of NHNW01000005.1, read as the reverse complement.
CTGGTCCTGATGATGATTGCCCAAGGAGCGATGAACATTCCCTCGACAGAAGCCCGGATGCTGACCGGCGGTCTGACAGAAGCCTGCCGCATCTCCCTCTTCGACTTGATCGAGAGGAACATCATCATGTCAGGTGACCCGATCGTCCTGCACGCCGCCCTCCTCTTCACGGTGCAGGCAGCGTGGAGCGGCGACAAGTGGCAAATGGACATCGCCATGGGCCAGCGTGGCATGTACTTCGCCATGCTGCGACACTCCGGGATCCTGGAGAAGCTCTCGAACCAATCTGGCACCGTCAACCAGAACCCCAACACCGACCACCTCTGGAGCGAATGGATCCAGAACGAGTCGCGCAGTAGACTGATCTACTCGTGGGTGCTGGTTGATCAGGACCTGGCGCTTTTCCATGACACGGCACCGCTCTTCAGCGTTACCGAGTTTGGCGCCCCCATGCCCGATGCCGATCGGCTTTGGCACGCCAAGAGCGCCGCCGAGTGGTCGTCCATCTTTGAGCAAGTCCATGAGTTCTCGGGCGGTTACTCTTCCGTCGGTTCAGGTGCTAGGCCGCTGTCGTTGAGAGACCTCTTCAGGCATTTCCTGGATGATGAGATGATTCCTCTCGGCATTGAGATGACACCGCTGCAGCTGAGGTTGCTCTTGCACCCTCTGCAGTCGCTCGTCTGCCAGTACAGCCAGCTCCTCAGCTGCTTCTCCGAGACGAGCAGCAAGAATGCTCCTCGTGCTGTCAGCGCCTCGTCGACCAGAAGTCGTCTCCAGGAAGTCCAGTCCCTGCTCCAGCGATGGTTCGACCTCGCCGAGAGGTACCTGAAGGCCAACCCCATGTGCCCAATGATGCAGACGAACCTCGTCATCTTCCACCTCATCAGCCTAAATGCCGTGACCAACTTTCCCGAGATCGAGCGTCTCGCACGTCGGGAAGGCTTCGATGGGACCTACCAGCAGCTGGTCTGGATGCACAAGCGCTGCATCACCGACGTCGAAGAAGCCGTCTTCCACTGCGGCCAAGTCTTCCGTCTCATCCGCGCCATGCCTCGCGCGATCCGTCCTCCATGGTGGGCCGGCGCCATCTACCGTGTCGCGCTCATCCTCTGGACGGACAGCCTGACGCATAAGGAGCAGGTCTCGCCAGGCAACAATGGGATGTTCCCGGTGCCAGGTCCCTCTTTCGCCATCGATGCGCTCGCGGCTGATCACCCCCTCATCGTCCGGTATCTTACCAAGCGCGAGGGTGTGCCTTGCGTGACGAAGAGGGATGGCTCGCAGATGACTCTTGATCGGGCGTATCCGGTTCTGCATCATTGCATTGAGGTCATTGATGAGGGTGCTGCGACGAGGTTCTCTGATGGTATTCGTTCGAAGCTCGAGCGTTTGTCCAGAGGGTGAAGTCGCTTGCATCGTCCTGCGCCATCACCGACCTTCGTGTCCCGGTGGTAATTCCATCTCAACTGATCCGGACCATCGTCACCTTCACACCTCCAGAGGACATCCATGCGCTGCTCATCTTAACGGCCTCCCGCTCACGGCAATGGACTCTCATCCTCTCTCTTGCCCGCGCACACCAAGCACCGAGCCATGATGCTCACCAATACCATAACGATCCCCACGAAACAACCAACTCGTATAATGTGTTTTGTCTTTTACCGCCTGTCGATGTTTTATTGTTGATGATATGTCTGCTTCAGTTGATACCAAATCTTTGTCGGATGGAAGACTTTGCTTTTTCGCAAGCGGGGGGGCGTTCTGGGCTCTGGGCTGGGGTGGTCTTGTCGATCCTTGTGGTCCCGTACAGCCGACGACAGCTTGATAGACGAACAGCGACGGAAGTAACGATTCTCTTCCTGATGTGTGTGTCGGGAAGGGCGAAATATAATGTGTTCTTGCTGAGGAGTCGATGGTGGTTTTCTGCTGTTGTGTTGTTAGATGTGTTAGAAGTTGAAAGTCATTCTTGATTATTGATCCCGAGAGGTGTCGTCCAGGTCAACTTGTGCGCTTGTGTGATGGAGGCGAAGAGGTGATGGGTTCCTTCCAGGCAGGTACGTGTTCACTCCGCGGTGGTGAAATAGCAGGAAGGAGCAGGTCCAGATCCTTGACAGGGTCGTGGGGTTGAGGTAAGGAGCAGGTATATGAAGTGCAAGACCAACGCCCGACGGACTGCACACTATTGTACGGCGCAGAGGCACGCACTGTTCTTTGTTCGTTTCCTGTCCTGGCGCAGCAAAATAGCAATGAACCGAAGTCTGTGCTTGTCCGACATCCGTAGCCTGCCTGAACCTGGAGCCGGGGTTGCGCTACGGTGTGTTGGTCTGGACGCACGGGCTGGGGTGAGTTGGGGTTCGGGGTTTTCTTTCTGCCTGATCATAAGGACTGCTTTGGATGAAGCTGATTGTTGAAATGAACTACAGACAGGAAACTGTTCAATGGTCGTCTGTGAAGGAGAGCAGAGACTGCACACAAGAGAAACAACCATGCCTCCACCCTCCGGATCACCAGCATCTCCGTCCGGAGAATCCCAGTCTGCAAGACGCTACTCCTGCGTCGGGTACTACCTTAGCAAGACCGGATTGAGGCAAAGACAGACAACTTCTACCGACGGTCTGGGGTTGGTGTACCATATTCAATCGCTTTAAGGCCTCGTTGAGAGGGAATATCATGGACTGGGACTACGGCTCTCCTCCTCCTTGTTCGTGTCTGCGAGCTTCGCATGCCTCGCACACGCTTCGCTACCACTTACCCCTGGACCAACTGCTCTGCCGCGGAGGACGTGTGTGATGTTGTGCGCATGGCACAGCCTCAAGTGGGTGTTTGAAACTGGAACAGGAACAAAGAAGATGATCTGCTGCTGGGATGAGAGACGTGGTTGTTCTGCTCATCACCGAGGACCAAGGACCATGTCCAGCAAGCAGCAATAGGAAATGCCCGGTTGGAGTTGACACCTGGGGGAACCGAAGAGCCACTTACTTCGTGTTCAACATCTCTGCAGGATCACACAGATGCATGCATAGATTCTTTGCGCCGGGAGGATGCAGGAACAGAGAATGCTTGATCTTGACAACAACCAGCAATTCTGCTTCCAAGAGGTAATACATTGCGCCGTGTTCAAGTTACTGGTGCAGTCTTCGCCAGATATCATTGTGGTTTCGTCATGTGGTCCAGAGATTCCATTCCCCGAAGATATTCTTCACAATCACCGGCCGGACTTCCATGCTGGCTCCTGCAACCACGGCACAGATATACGAGCTATACCAGAGCATCACAAGCATAGCGTCGGACAATCCTTCGCTCAACATCTGGCCTGCAACCTGGTTTTGTCTGTGCCGCCTGGAGAAGTTGATCAAAGCACCAGAAACTCGCAGTCCGGTTCGTGTCACGGACTGCAATCTGCCATGACAGCGCAACGAGGCCACGCCATTCTCCAGACTGTCGTCAATAGTGCCGGTGTTCGAGCCCAAGACTTCCGAGACATTGCGTTGTTGGGGAAAAGCATCTGAACGACGGTCAGACCCTTAACCTTCAACTCTCTTTCGACGGCGGGGTCTGGGGTAATAGTGATGGTCAGGAGGAGGGGTAAAGGCCGAACGTACCTACATATATTGGTGACGTCTCCTGCGAATCTTCACTTGCACATCTTCACAGATGTGACAGGAGAGGGCCATCTCAGTGGATCACCACCTCACGTGCCGGACTTTCCATCACAGTCTTGCGTGGCGAGCAAGCGCTGTGGTATTCTCCTGAAAAGATCTACGCCTTCTGGTCAGGAGAAGTACCACACGTCGGAGCCGTCACATCGATGCGAGCGATGCGGTGAGAGCATCAACCGCCCTTCTCGTGCCTTTGAGGCATTTCAACAACCACAAAAGCCATCAGCACTCACCATCTCGGTGCCGAAGACAGCATCTCTGAACCGAAGTTGAGCGAAAACCATCAACGGTGAAGGAGATTTGCACCGAATTCACCTCACCGCCCTGGATGTGGGCAAAGAGAAGTCGAAGCCATGTGGGATTTAAACTTCAGGGAGACGTGGGCCCGAGCACACCGTTTCGGTTTCATCTGCTCCCTTTTGCCGTCCTATCAAAAGCAGGTTTTCACCGCTGTTCTAGGGATACGC